>JAQBSW010008697.1:0-32697 GCA_029291075.1 Eudiplozoon nipponicum
CGCGTGGCTGTCCAGGAATTAGTTGACCGGACATTTACAGTCAAATTAGAATTGCATGGCAACCTGACGTATGAAGAAAATAGTAAACAAGTGTTAGATCACTGCCGTGCCAGGCCTCAGGTGTTTTTCAGAATTTTACTGACAAAACACTACCGGATGCGATACCTTGATACCATGGCACGCATTACATGGTAGTTGTCCGGGTTGCAACCGCATGGGGCCGTCATGTTTATGCTGCTGGATCCCACCGCGTAATATCGGGCGCCAGGGAGGCCTGGAAGAAAGAACTCCGGTTCTTCAAAGTGTGGCCTTGATCACTAACAAATTGGCTGCTGCGACTCCACGCATGAATTCCGTTGCAACATCCGGCAGGAGAGACATATCCTACCGGAATACTTCGCCACATAACCTGCGAGTCCGGGACGGAGGGCGACAGCCAGTGGCTTGGAAGCAAGGCCAAAATATAAAAATACCAGCTGCGAGGAATACATCGCAAAATCGGTATAGTTCTCCTAGAGAACGTCCAGCTTAATGGGGAAATAAGAAATACCATCTCACCAATAATGATAGTTGAAATCATGCCAAAAATATAATTTCATTTGAGGCTCAGATTTGTACATCGAAAGAAGACCAGCAGAGCACCCTAAAAAGTGTTCAGAATCCAATGACCTCCGAAGAAAAAGAAGCATGGGAAACGTTGCCACACATATTTTCATTAAGGTTAAATTTTTAGAACTCTTCAACGGACAGCCAGTAATAATGCAATTGGATACTGGAAATGATGTTCAGTATTACCAATGGCTTGGCCGTTAAACAATTTAAAACCTACGAGGGCAAATTTGTGTCAGGCTGAGCGAGCACACCGGACGATGAAAGAGGCATTACAATGTTGGTGCAACGAGGCCTCGGGACTCTGGAAAGACAAATTACATTTGTTCGAATGGGCCATGCCATTTGTGGTATCAACAGCTACAGGATTCGCTCCAACAATCATGGTCTATGGAGGACATATAAGACTCTTAATCTCAAGATCCCATGAGCACTGCATCATAGCGGATATTAAGGAGCCCCTAACACAGCTAACTGGATATGAAGGCGCCACACAGCGACAAGCCTATGCAAGACGACATAGAACCACTCACCTAAGGGTCGGTGACTACGTCATAGTCACAAAGGTTGAGCCCATGACAGTACAGGCTGCCAATGATGGGCCGTATCGTGTGGACAGTTTGGACACCGATCACAATTCATTTTTCGTTATCATGCCCGATGATTCAAGATCTGTCACACTTGATGGTTCAAATAGGGTGCCAAGCCCGACTCCTGAGGGAGATTATTATTATTATAATCAAGGTTGCGGTCTTGATATAAACACCTGACCCATTAATTTCTTACATATGTCAGTATAAACTAAGAATTGTATAGTGTAGTTGACAATCAATATGTTTGGTTGTAATAATATGCTAAAGCTAACAATTATGATCCATTATCCTGACATATGTAAGTAATTAATGGGTCAGGTGTTTATATCAAGACCGCAACCTTGATTATAATAATTGTTATCACCACCCGCGCAACCAATGTTCGTTTAATTATATAAATGCTCATTTCAATACCATTTCCCCATGTAATGTGGTGTCTGTTCAGTAATGACAGATTGGGCATTGTTAGTTGGAACTTTGGGTCTAAATGGATGCCATATGAGCTCCACCTAAAGGAAAAATTGACTAACCAAGTTACATTAGTTAGTATATAACTGAAAAATTGTGTGCAGTGTAGTGTGCGGCAGGATAGCTCAGTGGTTAGAGCACCAGATTCCGAAGCAGACGTGCCCAGGTTCTTATCCTGTCCGCGGCAAATTCTGGCCAGTACTTGATGAGTTCCCAATAAGGACGAAACCGGTCTACTGGATGAATTGCCTTTTCTACACTATACAATTCTTAGTTTATACTGACATATGTAAGTAACTAATGGGTCACGTGTTTATATCAAGACCGCAACCTTGATTATAATAATTGTTCTCACCACCCACGCAACCAATGTTCGTTTAATAAGTGTGTCCTGAGGGAGATGTGGCAATAGCCACCTTTGAGCACGAGAACGGACCAAGGGTCCTATCTAGGGATGGAATGAATTCAACAGAAAATCCTCGAAGATGTGCACGTATTAAGATGAAGCAGTCAATAGAATGACGGAAACGGCCTTCATGCCGCAGAAATGACCATAAAATATTAAATATTTGTATTTTGTTATACTACATGGATGCGCTTTATACGAGCAAACTCCTATACACATGTTAAGTTGAATAAAATGGCCTACGCTGGTTTGGAAAACTTAGTGTGAAAATTAATCTGCACAAACGAACATTCTGACTGCGGAGATGGGTATAATTAATTCTCGGTCAGAAGAGCCGCAAATAATATATTCTGAGCGATTTCGCATAAACGACTCAACCGTTATAAAGGTGAAGTCTACATCCCCCTACCTAGAAGTCGTGCAAAAACGCTCATAAATAAGTGCACAAAGATATTTAATTCAGTTTCATTTTTCAGTATTGCATGCATCGTCGGAGAAGCGACGAGAAATCCACTAGGAATTCAACTAGTTGACGCCAACATGTTCTATCAGGAAACCTCAAAACTATAACCACTTATCAAAAATAATACTGTGCATACGTGAGAAACATAATCATAAATGCAAACGCACAAAAAAATTACATTTTTGAAGATTTTAATAATGCGAACCACCATATTCAGGTAAATTGCGAACACGACAAGCCTCAATCTAACGCGTTTAACTTGACGTATGGCTATTGTGACAGTACGGTTATAGGAAAGAAATAAAAATACACAGAAAGCACACATGAACTGGACAGCACATCCGTTATCACAGCGCCATCACAATTTCGCAAAAGTGAACTTGTTCACGCAATTTATTCGACAGAATGAAGAAACTCTGTTCTTATAAATTTCAATGTCATGAAATAGCGGTGCCCAGGACAATTTAATTAGACAACCGAAATTCCTAAAGGTTTTTGAAGCATATAAGCGGCAAAAACAACGGTAGAAGAACAATGAAATTGTGCAAAACTAAAAGACGATATACTTCAATATATCTTCAAAGACGATGCATCATCTTAAATGTTTTTCAAGTAGATAAAAATACAGTTTTCGAATTTCTAATGCACAAACCATGTTTTTGTGCAACTACAAAACACCCGTTATACATAAATCTAAAAGACAAGTTTCATGGAATCGAGCAGGCAAACATTGTTTGTTTAGAAAAATGCAATTGCTGCTCGGTGCGCAACGCAGGCTGAAACGAAGAACTAACAGATAAGCGAATTCAAAATTATATGAGACTAAACACAGCTGACAAAGTAGCGAACGTTTCCGTAATAATTGGTCACATTGTTTGTAAAAGTGGCAATCCAAATCAGATGGATCTCAAGGTGATTTAAAGGCCGAAAGCGAAATAAAGTAATGAACATCTAAAGCTGTTACTTGCAACATCTTAAATTTTAAGCTAGATAAGCACAAGACGTCCCTAGATTATCTGAATATAAACTGGTTAATTTTGTGTGTGTGTGAGCGCCTCAGCACGTGCGATTCCAAATTCCAGTTCGTTTTTTATAATGTATGTATTTAACCCAAAATAATCACACTGGATTTCAAAATTGACTACACAAAATACAGGATGGCCTTGTTGTAACCGTGCTCTGTATACCTGCTTTATGTATATAAAGCTTCAATACACGGTTTATTTCTCGTTTCAAATTACAAATGCATAAAAATGGCTGAACAAAAATTTATGCATAAAATTTCTAAGTCCTAAAAATAAAATGAAAAATTGAAATAAAATCTCGTTTGATAGGTTTTATAATTAAATACCAAAACTATTAGTCGAGAAAATAACTTAAAACCAATCTATCAATAAAGTTAAAAAATATTTTAATATATTAAACGCACAGTATATATATATATATATATATATATATATATATATATATATATATATTACTTATAAAGTCAAGTAGCTTAATAGCAGCTTTTTTGAGGAATAACACCGATAGCTAAACGAACATTTGTTGCTCAGGCTGTGATAAAAATTACCATAATCAAGGTTGCGATCTTGATATAAGCACCTATTAATTACTTTCATTTGTCAGTATAAACTAAGAATTGTAAAATGCAAAATAGGAAATTCGTCCAGTAGGCCGGTTTTGTCCTTATTGGGAACTCATCATTACTGGCCAGAATTTGTCGCGGACAGGACTCGAACCTGGGCACGTCTGCTTCGGAATCTGGTGCTCTAAACAATGAGCTATCCCGCCGCACACTACACTACTGTCAATTTTCGGTTATATACTAACTAATTTAACTTGGTTAGTCGTTTTTATTTTTATGGTAAATGTTATCAGCGCTCGCACAACCAATGCTCGTTTGAATATGTAAATGTTCATTTCAATACCACTTCCCTATCTAGTGTGGTGTTTGTTCAGTAATGACAGATTGAGGATGGTTAGTTGGAACTTTGGGTCTAAATGGATGCCATATGAGCTCCACCCAAATAGGGGAAAAACTAAATGAGTTACCTTAGTCTGTATATGACTGAAAATTATGTGTAGCGTGTGTCTAGGTAACTCAGTGGTTAGGGCCCCAGATTCTGAAGCAGACGTGCCCAGATTCCATCCTTGTCCGCGGCAAATTCTGACCAATACACGATGAGCTACCAATAAGGACGAAACCGGTCTACTGGATGAATTGCCTTTTTCTACACTATACAATTCTTAGTTTACACTGACATATTTAAGTACTTAATGGATAAGGTGTTTATATCAAGTTCGCAACATTTATTATAGTAACACCGATAGCTGTCTTCCTTCCGTTCAATATTGGGTATTAAAACCACAGTTTTAGACTGTAGTAGTGTTACACATATTAGCTCTAGATATTACCTTCTATTAAATTTGGCTTATTCCTTAAATCAAGTTCGCGAGCTTCAGATAGGCACCGATCAAATATTATGTAATCAGTCTCACAACATGGCGAAATTACCGTTATTGAGACATATTAGAGCAATTTGACCTTCCATGGTAATCATTAGAGCGTGACGAAAAACTTGCAAGCAGTCACGATAATAGCATTTTTGCACATACATAATTTAAATAATTTAACACTCAGTGATAGCACGAGTGATGATAACAATCTACTAATTAGTTTACGTGTACGTATAGCCGTCTGTTGGCATACTCCTTAATTTATAGTGTCACCATTCTCTGCAGTGTATCAAGCAAGAATGAATCTGTTTATATGACAATCTTTTAATTAATTGATCGAATGAATTCTCTTACATACGCTAACCAAAATGTTACTACAGGATGTAAGCTTCCTAATATATAAATGTTATGTAGCATAATACTAAAGCTGTAAATCGTTGTTGATGTTTTCGTTCCTCTATCAAAGCCTGAATCGGGCATAACCCTTACCTTACAGTGACATCTAGTTCCTCTTAGTTCAGCTTTGTTGGGTTGCAAATTGACTCTTCCCATGATTATGGTCATTACTGTTTCTATTACTTACAATGTACATCCAATCATTCGAAAGATCACATTCAGTGAGCATGACATATTCCTCAAGCTTCAAGTCAATTTTCTTATTATCACACTGATTCTATAATAACCGTTTTCATACTGAAGATAGCATCTGATGTACAATGGAAAATGAATGAGGAGGAATTCTTTCTGAGCACATACCGTTCTGATTCCCCATCATTTTTGCAGTACTTTTTATATTTAAATGCATATTTGAATGTATGTGTACGTATGTAATGTGATCATGTATAAAAGCATTTATACATTCGTGATCGTAAGTACCTACATATTGTATGCGTACATGTGTGCAGTTAAGTATGTATGCAAGCACGCATGTTTTGTAAGTGAACGAGCGAAGGTAGGTATGCATACATTAATGTATACATCTGTGCATGAACTCATTCATGATGGTATGCATATATGTACGCATGCATTTATTAATTTTTGAATATTTATGTTTGCGAATGTGCGTTTGTATGTATGCATTTATTCATGCATGCATGTATATTTACATGTATGTATGTATGTATGTATGTATGTATGCATGTATGTATGTATTTAAACATGCATTTATTCATGCATGCATGTATATTTACATGTATGTATGTATGTATGTACGTACGTACGACGTATGTATGTATGTATTTATGTATGTACGTACGTATGTATGTATGTATATACGTAGGTATGTATGTATGTATGTATGTATGTATGCATGTATGTATGCATGTATGTATGTATGTATATATGCATGTATGTATGTATGTATGTATGTGTGCAGGTATGTATATGTGTGCATGTATGGGTTTCTGATCATCAGCATAAGCCGCAATGTCAGAAGGTAAACACCTGATGCTTAATTTCCGCATATCCATGAGATAATTTTCCAAATTATGTGGACCGTAAAGGCACACTGTACTGCACTTTCATAAGAAGGTAATCTGAATGCAAGCATACAGACGTCAATTTATGTATGCATATACTATATACATGTTTAAATATTAATGAGCTTATACAGTTGTATTTTTCCAATAAAGTAATTTCGATTAACTAGAATTTTATAAATGAAACTGGCTATTCTTAGTTAAAATATGTACAAAATTTGAAATCAAAACGGAAGGATAATGAATATAAAACGGAATCCGACATACCACGAAGTGTTACACCATGCACAGTTACTCCACCGGGTGTCGAATTGCGAACCAACTGTTTTACATCATGCAGAGACTGCATTGTTAAGGGAATTGAGAAACAGTGCTCCTGAAATGCGGCCAGTTCCTTATCCGACAGGTAACCGTCATTATCCGTGTCACAAATTCTAAATATTCGTGTTAGTGCTTTAACACAGGCAGGAGTCATCTGTCAGTTTTAAGCATAAAAAAATAAAATAATGTTAGACCAGTCTCATGCGGGTAAGATAACACACCATTCGAAGCCACGTGGTAACTTTTCAAGACTCATCGTAACAATAGAGCAGAAAAGGCCTATAGAAATCCAAAACATAACATGACAGAGTTAGGACGCAAGTTTTTCCAACCAAGGATTTCGGTGAACAGTAACACGCTTTCAAGGTGGTTAAATATAAATTGCCTACTCGGAATCGTGACTTGCAAGTCTATCAAAAATATCTTTCGTGAATAAAAAGACAAATGAAAAATAGACTAATAGCATTCCAGTTCATATATTCTTGGTTTTGAAGGACAAGCGCTAATGCATTAGGAACGGCGTACATAATAGTCAGACAGCAAAATGATCCATCACCATTGACGAACTGGGTATTTACTGCCGTCCAGTTATTAACAACATTTATAGTTCACTGAGAATCAGTCAGACTGAGCGAAAGGTATAATCGCTTGATACATGCGTTTCTAACTTACTGGCGCGCATCAGTGGTAGCGAATATTACCTTAAAATTGGTTGATAAAATCGAATAGATTAGATTGTTATAGTCATTTTTGCAATTCCCGAAAAATAAGATGGTATTTAAATAATTAGATTAAAAATGGCTAGCTTATGTAAAATCTCATAAGAAAGAAAAGCAAACGTGGTAAAACACAGTGGTACAGAAAATTGCAGGCAATTGACGAACAATGAACAATTTAACAATAATTGATTGCGCGGGTGGTGGTAACAATTATTTAAATCAAGTTTGTAAGCTTGAAGTAAACACCAATCCCATTTTATTTAACCAGTCTATTTGTTATGCTAATCGACGACTGGTTAAATAAAACGAGATTGGAGTTTACTTCAAGCTCGCAAACATGATTTAAAGAACAATGAAAAAGGTGGTATTGCGGCAAAAATGGGAGCGTAAAGCTCAAAAGAAAAAGTTGGATATAGGTAGGCCTATTGTACACTACCACAAATTAGTCGCATAAATGGATAATTGCCAATAAAAATCCGAAGAGGGCTAATGAAAGAGTCTAATAATGAAAGGATTAGGAAAAGAATATGCCTAGGCTTACCTTTCTAGCGTTTATCTAGTTAATGTCCAGGCATTCTCTTATTATTTCCGGGTATACAAATACATAAAACATATACACATACAAATGTGCAAATATACATAAATAAATACAAGAATGAGACGAAAAACGCAACTGTGTATTTCAAAGTTACCCAATTCGCGGTGCAACTAACACAGGCTGAGTTCCAGTTTTTTTGTCTGTTGGAGAAATTTACGGGGCTTTTTCGGCACTTGTCTCTATTCCCCTTTGCATCTCAAGTAAATAAAGAGTTGCTTCATTAGCTTGTTTCTAGGACATGTGATTTAAAAGGGACTCAAGAAGGCTGCCGAAACAGGCACCCGAAATAACTTCATCGAACAAAACTGGAACTTAGTCTGTGTTAAAAAAAAGTTGATTGCACAAATTACGATAAAGATACTTTAATTTAAATTTGCCAGCTTCAAGTAAACACCAATACCGTTGTATTTAACCGGTCGTCGGACAACATTGCACATATAACGAAAGCAAAATTGTGGTTTAGCTGTATTGCCTATATATTTATTTGTGACGAAAGCTGCAATCATTTAATGTTCGTAACTGTATAGAAATGGAGCAGCGGACATTTCCAGTCATGTACAATTTATGCGAAGCTAATAGAGGTGAGAGCCGCGTATCTAATTTGGAATTCCATGTACATGCAATTCGGTTAGATCCACGCTAGTCAGCTTATCATGGCAGGTCGAAACGCGCCAGTGCCTTGCAGTTGGCGGTAGTTTTGTTAGGTTACCCTGTTTAGTACAACACAGATCAGATGATGTATACATACATACATACATAAAATAATAAATGAAAACACACACACACACAAGACACACACATACGTGCATAAATACACAGGCACGTCAGAACAAGCGACATAAAATGTCGATACACACATTCATGCATGTATATTTACATGCCAATAGATGCATTCGTACTAACATGTCAATCTATTCAAGGTTTCTCGGGCAGAATCTAGATGGTACATTTCATAGGGTAACGAATAGGTCCCAGTGACGATCTCATTTCAGATTTCAAGTTGAAATCTTCTACTTTGTCTAAAGCTGGCAAATTTAATTGCGACGTTTTTTCATGTTTATTAAGCGACAAATATAGAAATTTAAGAGGTATTGCCGACGTCAACTCTTGTTTAAGTTGACTTAGTCTAGATAACGTTTCGTTGAGGACTAACTGCTTTAGTTTCTGTGTGCCAACTTGGTAATCAAATCCTCCGAAATTATTCTCCTCTTATAGTGTGTTTTTTGTTTTGAGTTACTAGTTTTGTCATTATTATTATAAATATTTTACATTTAAAAATTATTATTTTTATTATTATTTCTCTTTCTTGCTCTCATGGTTGTGCCAGTGAAGCCTCAGCTATATATTGCTGTTTTATCGCTTAATTGGTTGATGCTAAGGAGGCATACACATTCATACAAACAATATACATATGCAAACACTCAAAATACCGTTTTAGTAGTAAGGGATCAAGCAGTTTTTCAATATTCAACAACGCACAAATGAATCTCTTTTAAATACATGATTACGTAAATACACACACATATATATATATATATATATATATATATATATATATATATATATATATATATATATGGACAAAAATGCACTAAAATAAATGCGTACTTACGCAAACAAATTATTACAAGCATTCTTAAATACATACACATACACTTCTACACATATATACAAGCACAGACACATACATACAAAGACGGAGATCTATGACGCCTTCGAGGAGCGTTGCCGAAAAATGCCCATGCCACTTCGCCAAGCTTTTCCATTAGACTGCTTGCCACAAATTCTAACAGACTTGCTTTTGAAAGACTTTGTTATTTAAGGAAAGCACGTTGATTTTCGCAGAATTAATTAATATGGTGAATAATGGGGTCGAACAAAAGATTCGTTGTGTTGTTATCTGGCGTTCAGCTAACTTTGAACCTAATTAAGTGTATAGATGTATCGAAACACAAAGCCATCCGGGCCAAAACGAATTACCCCTGATTAAACAAATAATCAGAGAAGAGCCTTTGCATATAAGGCAGAATTAACCAGATCTCTTGGTTGTTACCTGTTTGTCACTAGATACTTCTAGATTTTTGCACATTCAAGGGTCCGTGTGTTAGTGAGGTTAAACTGCGGCATGATTAAGTGACAGGTACTGGGAATAATATTGACCGGTACCGAAAATGTTGGCTTATCCCCATCTGTGGTACACACCATTCACCAGAGCTGCCTCAGTGGCCTCGCGAGTACAAGATTTACACTTCCTGAGCGCAATCAAAGGATGTCTGGGGCTCGTCTTCTTTTTGTGCAGTTAGCACAATATTGTGATCCTATTCTTGGTCAGCAGAACTTTAATCCGAGATGTGTTCTTGTGGCCTCAGCAGAAAATGAAAAACACAATTGAACAATGTGGTAGCCGAGAAAAACCGAATGTCCAACAATGGTGGGTTATTTCATAGTTGCGCAACTCGAGAGTGCGAAGTGAATGTATGTGGCCTAGTTTTCCGCAGTAGTTGCCAGGCGGGTTGGTGTCTCTTTTTGGAGGAACACAAAAATGGTACTCCTCCACTCATTTGGAAAGGACTTCTTTCACGTGACTGCAGCAATAATCGAATTCAGATTCGTCTGTACTTTTACGAAGCGGGTTTTTGGAGCAGTTCTACCACTTGCTGATGAGTAGCCAGTGCGTATAAAAAGCATATGCACTGAATTTGAAATATATTTCTGGTCCAAGGTACGCGAAACAAATATATAATAGCAAAATAAGTGGTGCTCGTTTGCCTAGGGAAATTCTATTAAAGGTAATAGTTAAATGCTTGCATGAAAGCTTGCCGCTAGTAATAGGAATTGGACCAAACAAAATACGATAGCCCTAATCAAAACGAGCAATATGTCAGAATCAAATTGGTTACGCTTTTCTGCAATGCAAACATGCAAAAAATTCATGTTTATGCGTAGGCTTCAAACGAACACACGGTTACGTAATTCTAGCCGAAATTAATGGTTCAGATTCACTTTTTGTTCTCATTTATGCGCCGCTGCACAAGGACAACGAGCAACACCTGCTCGGATCGTCTGAGCTAACGACTCCGTCCTGCGCATTAGGCTATTTCCGGTAGATTAAACGAAATCAACCACAGGCAGACTAGAAGCTGCAATTTGCCAGCAAGCAATTGCTCGAAATTCTCTCCATAAGGTGTTAATTAGTGCGAAAAGATAAATTCCGACATCACCTTATATCGGTAATCACTTTTAGATGGGAAAAATACCAAGGAAAAAAATCATTTCAAGTCTTGCGCTTCAACAGAATAACACCCAAAAATGAAAATGGAATTTCACAGGGCCAATCTAAAGTCACCCGGAACATTTTAGTTCGTATAATGGGCCTGCAATAACCCTGTCTGCTAATGTGCTCGAAGACTGCGGAGTAAAGGGAGCAACTCCAAGTACCTCCACGACTCACCTGTTTCTCTTCAGAATTGTACAAGGGCGCCGTCGGGTAGATGACTGCTTTCTGAGCAAACCAAAACGTCTCACTGACGTTACGCATGGTGCGAGCTGAGCACTTTTTAACAAGCAAAAAAAGACAAATGTCAATAGAAGACGATACTAAAAAATGTTAGTTAAAACGCCACCAGCGAAAGCAATAAATGCTTAACAAATTAACTTACATGAATGAGACAAAGGCCAGAAAACAGTTACGATCGCTCCAAGGTTTATATTACGTGGTTAACATTCTGTATGTGACACAACTAAGTGACAGAGCAACACAACTGATTTTTAATACGCTGTATATGAATTGGCAAGATAATTTGCCGTCCTGCTCTGATGAAAATCCAAGAAGGTCGAATCGCGTTATTACGCAAAGGGGCGGTAGTTTGTCTGGTTGAAAAACACACGGAATTCGTGCATATTTCGTGCCCGCAAATCTAATTCAATTAGGCTAATTAACCCGTCATCATATTTAGTAGTAGTACTAGTAGTAGACTCCACCTCAACCTTACCGCCATCGTCGTCATTATGATTAGCAACCTCGCCGCCATCATCATAATCATCCACACTATACACATTATTATCGTCAACAACATCATAGCATGAAATAACAATAATGATTCTAGACATGATGGGTATTGCGTTGAAGAAAAAATTAACTGAAAAGCAGTCAGAACGAGGAAACTGGCATAATCCAAGATCCAACTGGTCCCCATTTACAGGTACGCGTCTGGTTTGTCTTCGATCAGGCTGGTTGCGTATCTGTCCCTTTCTTCCGACGGCGTCAACGTCGTTCCTACTAACCACTGGAAATGAGGTGCGATCTAATCTTCGTTGACTGGCAGTGGTTAGTAGGAACGGCGTTGAAGCCTTCGGAAGAAAGAGACAGATACGCACCAGGCCTGATCGAAGACAAAACAGATGCGTACTCGGAAATGGGAATCAATCGAATCTTTGTGTAACTGATAGTGCATAGCGACAACCCGCGAACGCAAATCGTGGCACTCCGCAAACATTCAAAGGATATTAGCAAAATCATGTTTATTATAAATTAATATATAAAAAATATAAGGCTCGATACTAAGCTGAATTTTAAGAGTCTATGCACGAAAGTATCAAGGTTATGTTGGAGCAAAATAGTCCAATAAGAATGCAACCTTCAAGAAGCGTAATATGACGGACTATAATTTTGCGCTGGATGTGAACACAGTTGTGTGATATTTATTTCCGTTATGAGTTATACGTACGAGCCCAATTAACAGGCACACTGGTGTGATATTTATTTCTCTAAATCCGAATCAATCCATCACTTAAGCGATCAATGATTGCGACTGTGGTGATTTCAATTCCTCAAATCAGGTTTACGAGACTGATATAATTAATCAGTTACACAACAGCCGTACTACCGTCAGTCACAAGTTCTGACGCGTTTCGACATAACTGCGATTTTCTACTTTATTTATGCATTACGGTTTGATTCCAGGGTAGATTTTCCATGCTTCTACGACTGGTTAAACACACTCAGATTAGTGCTTATCTCAAGACCGTAATCATGGTTTTCAGAATAACTGTCACCCACACGGAATCAATAATGATTAAATCTAATTCTGCGCCAATTATATAAACACAACCTTTTCAATGGCAATTTCCTGCCATCTTGGTCACGCTACTAGTCACAAAGTGTAATATTACCAAATAAAGCACAACAACCACACGTTTTATGTTTCTCTACGTAACTTCAAATTCAGGTATCCTAATGCATGCATCACTACTTTACTATCCGTGTGTGTAGTTCTATCAGTTTGAACGTGACTACTTAGGAGGAGAGATAAATTGTCTCTATCTAAATTTACATCTGTCTATGGGTATCAGTATCAATACATTAATCTATCGATCAAACATAAAATATATAGTTTTAGAAAATTTTACCTTTACACATCATAAATAAATTGTGTGTTTACGAATAAGCTATTTAAAGTGATAGACGAAAAGCCTACCTCAATGCAAGTCTCCACCTCCGGGAAGGAATTCATGATTGGCAAAATTTGCTAGACGAAAGAAAAAAAAACGTAGCGTAGAAAGTTAGTTACGTTTTACGCATTATAATAGCATATTGGTTTTAAAAATGTTGATTGGTAATCTCGCTTCCCATAACCAGTGTATTCAGGAAATAAATTTAGATAGCCAGACATCACGAGTGTCATCATCATCATCATCATCATCATCATCACCACCACCACCACCAACAACAACAACAACAAAGACAGCAGTTAATAAACAGGTAAAAAACGATGCGTCACTGCTGTATAATTATAAAAAATGTTCATAGCAATTTGTTGACTATGAATAGCACTAGCTCGCCAATCGCCGACGGGGATGGATGCCTGATGCGTACGTTTTAGTTTTTATCCAGTTGTCTACACAAGAACGACGTGCAACGCCCGCTCAGAGCACCTTGTTTTAACGCGACAGTGTCCAGTCGCCATCAGCGACAGAAACCTGCTCTCCACCCCTTGCGCGTGTGACATCGTTCAGTCCGAAATTATTGCACACTAAACTTTGACTGTGCTGTAAAACGGAACTTGAGGTTTCGCATAAGATTGCATGATTTTATCAAAGCAGTTGCATTAAATCTTATGCTCGTGCTGTCAACACGACTAGCTAGAGTCCACTAGGCAATATGCCTGAAGTTTCTACAAATACGAGCTACTTTGATTTACTTCACTCACCAAAAGTGAACATAAGTTGTCATGGAAGCTGGCCTTGTTAATGCATAAAATAACGTCATACAGCATCACTTAGTGCTTAAACTTTGCCAGTCATTATAAACGAAGATAATGATAAGAGTTAAACAAAATCTGTGGTCTGGAAAATCTAGCGCAAATATGAATTGCAATTGCTAAGCTAACAACATTAAATTGATGTGTCACGGGGTTATTTGTAACAGAAAAATCTGAACACTAGGGATACATTATTATTTAAAAGATGGTGAATGCCACCAAGAGATAGGAAATAACTAAAAAAACACAGAAAGAGTCATCTAGTCCAGCAAACAATAAATAGACCAGACCACGTAAGTAACCTAAAAACTGAATATCGGTAATAATGCTTAGTCAGTTCAATGAATGATGTAAGGGTATATAACAGTTAGATACTGTCTGTGGCGGAGAACTAATATATATATATATATATATATATATATATATATATATAATTTTTCAGTTCAAGCCCCGGTCGTGGTAGTTCTGCAGGTGCTCGGCGAGTTACCAGTACAATCGAAATCGGTCTACTTGATGTACTGCATTTGCAACGTTATGCAGTGTTTATTCTGTACATTAAATATAATATAAATATCTACATATATATATAAAAAACAAAACTCCAGCAGTGAAACATCAATCCAACAATATTTCCACAAATAGCATGGTTTCTGCTCTGTAATAGCAGACGAATGAGCCCCAGTTAGAGTCCTAGTCGCGGACAATTCTGACAATTATTACACTTTTTCCAATAAAGATGGAACCGTACTACCAGATAAACTTTTCATTGCTACTTTACAGTGTTTATTTTACAAGGAAAACATATATATATATATATATATATATATATATATATATATATATCATGTAGATGAAACTTTTGAATATTTAGGCGAAATTGGAATTCAATATAAATATATAAACATAAATCTTTATGTATGTTTATCACCAATTTAAATAAAAACTACACGTTCAATATATACACAAAAAGCATATATATATATATATATATATATATATATATATATATATATATATATATATATATATTGCATACCACTTACTTCAATTTTGCTTTCAGGCACGAGATCTAACTTGTTTCCAACAAGAATAACGGGAGTCCTATTTTCATTTTTGTCCAAGTATTTCTGTATGAGTGGCAGCCAGTATGAAGAAACCTATTTTAAATAGAAGAATAATATCTACATATCATAAAAACTACAAGCCAATACCAAAATATAATTCCGTTTTATATTGCAATGTCTGGAGGAAAAGAGAGGAAGACGGGCAGTTGGAGAGTCTAAATTTTCCTATACGAGTGATTGAAAGAGGTTTTATGCTTCGTATGATTTGCAATAAAGCATATTTGATAATTTTATGAATAGATTAGGCATGGCGTATGCGATTACAAGTTAGTTCATATAGGACCAGGAAGATATGACCGACTGATATATGACTGACAGTAGTTTTGCTATGTTTATCGACGACTGGTCAAATACATAGCTCGAAAACTTGATTTGAAGAATTAAAGTAACAGCTCTCACCACCCTCAAAATCAATGAATGTATACGTGGATAACAACTATAAATGTTTAGCTGGTGTGGGAAATCAATTGTACTCTAATTCAGCGATTATGCCATTTTTATATGGAAAGATATTCAAACAACAGAGCTATGCTTAATTACTACAGATTTTAGGTTTCCGAAAATATGCTATTACATCAGAACATTCTGCCTTAATCGACGTTGTTGACGACCCCCCGAGTTATCGACCAAGCAACACAACTGAAGCTGCGCATTGTTAATATCAGCGAAAAACAAAGAACAATAGGTAAAACAATTATCAGCAAGAAATTAGCTTAATTTGTTATTATAAAAGCCATTTATTAGAAAAAAAATAGGAGCTTTAAATGTATGCAAGACTACAAGAACCTAAATATAATTTCTATCCATATATATATATATATATATATATATATATATATATATATATATATATATATATATGCATTTCAGTTTGATCCTCGCCAGTCAGTTTATCATCGGATTGGTGTTTACTTCAAGTTCGCAAAGAATTTCTTAGTTTTCTTTGTTTGCATGGCACTTGAACGATTGCATATTGTGTATTAGTTTCTAATCCAAATGAGCGTAAAGACGCCATACGTGTAGATCGGAATTCGCTAAATACAAAAACAGCTGTCGTAATAACGCAGGTTCGTACATGACCGTTTAAACTATCAGAATAACACACAAAAGCTCAGCGAAACTACGAGTTGAAAGATTTCCATGATGCAGCATAATGAAAAGTGAAGAAATTGTAGCAGAATTTTAGTCGTTACCTCCCTCACTTTTGGTGGCCGAATTCACAGTACGGTCGCGTAACGAAGCTACTTGGTCAATATACTTAAACATGCATTGGTTGCGCGAGCAGTGATGACAATTATCATAATCAAGTTTGCGATCTTGATATAATCACCTGATCCATTAATTACTTTCATATGTCAATATAAACTAATAATAATTAGTATTACCTATCGTGAAAATCAAACGAAATCCGCTAAGCCTTAAATGTGTTGCATCCGAATCTTAATAGACTTAGCTCGACAACAGCACACAAATGCGACCAGAAAAGACCCATTTTTTAAATCAACTATGATAACGAAATCTAATTACTTCATTAAACAACATTTAGGAACAAATACTTGCACCCTGTATTTTCTTTCTACCTCGAAATTAGGAGGAAATTCGAAAGAATTATCAACAAAAGAATCAAGGGCCTCATAATCCTACTCGTCATCAAAGAATCTGGATTTACTATCACAAATTGAGAGTTTGCAGATGTCTTAAAACTTATGTTATCTTCCATACTGTCCATAAGCAAACTAAAGCAGTCTCCAAAGAAAGATCAATGCCTAAATCGTTATGCTGAATAGGAATGCAGGTACTATATACCAGTCAATTGATAATCGTGTGTCTATCTAGTCAAAATTATTCAAGGCGGCCATCAAGACACCACCAAGCTAACTAGGAATATTATCAACAGACTTCTAATCAATATGAAAACTGCTGTCTCATTGTTACGGGTGAAACATGATATACTGTGGTTACCAGAAATATACACCAACACAATACTCGTTCAAACAAGGCCTAGTCTACTTTTCAACTTCTAATTGAGTTTAGAAAATGTATAGCATGCTCTCAGCGCAGAATATTAAAAATAAGCAAAAACAGCCTTTTTTCTACTTATACTTGCGAGTAAATACCATATAAAATTTCATGCAAATATAAATGGACATATATGCAGCAATGTGAGTTCTACAACCTCAAGTGAGTACAATTCATAATGAACATCATATATGAGCTAAATAAATATTTAGTTATGCAAAATCTTATATATATATATATATATATATATATATATATATATATATATATATATTCTCAGTCTCATCTCTAGTGACTAGAAAGAACCCCTGAAAATGAGGACAATCTTAATTTCAAAACATCTCGGGACAAGCAGTGTATGGACGGCTTCAGAGTCACGGGACCAATGAGAACTTAGCAATCAATTTAAAAGCAAGCTCTGCACCTGGACATGTGAAGGAATCCAGAATTTACCGACCTACGGGTGCTATCAATTGTCTAACAACCGTCAATTGTCGTATCATCTCGCACAAAGACAGCACTATTATTATTATAATCAAGGTTTCCATCTTGATATAAGCACCTGACCCTATAACTACTTACATATGTCAGTATAAACTAAGAATTGTACAGTGTAGAAAATAAATTCATCCAGTAGACCGGTTTCGTCCTTATTGGGAACTCATCAAGTACTGGCCAGAATTTGCCGCGGACAGGATACGAACCTGGGCACGTCTGCTTCGGAATCTGGTGCTCAAACCACTGAGCTATCCTGCCGCACACTACACTACACACAATTTTCAGTTATATACTAACTAATGTAACTTGGTTAGTCAATCTTTGCTTTAGGTGGAGCTCATATGGCATCCATTTAGACCCAAAGTTCCAACTAACCATGCCCAATCTGTCATTACTGAACAGACACCACATTACATGGGGAAGTGGTATTGAAATGAACATTTATATAATTAAACGAACATTGGTTGCGTGGGTGGTGATAAAAAATAATATAATCAATTTTGCGGTCTTGATATAAACACCTGACCCATTAATTACTTGTATATGTCAGTATAAACTAAGAATTGTATGGTGCTGAAAGAGCAATTCATCCAGGAGACCGGTTTCGTCCTTATTGGGAAATCATCATGTACTGGCCAGAATTTGCCCGAACAGGGCTCGAACCTGAGCGCATTTGCTTCGGAATCTGGTGCTCTAACCACTGAGCCATCCTGCCGCACACTACACTGCACACACCTTTCATTTATATACTAACTAATGTAACTTGGTTAGTCCATATTGCTTTAGATGGTGCTCATATGGCATCCATTTAGACCCAAAGGTCCAACTAACCACCCCCACTCTGTCATTACTTAATAGACACCACAATAAATGGAGAAGTGGAATTGAAATCAACATTTATAACCGCCCGAGCAACTAATGTTCGTTTAATTATATAAAGACAGCGCTACACAAACGCAAATTCCTTTTAAGGTATATATCGAAACTCACATTGTTGCTGGTATATGTATTTATACATGCATAATCATTTAGTTTGTACACGTATTTATGCAGCTAAATATTTATATGTTTGTATAGGATGTGGGTGTACATATATAAATAGAAATATCCAAAAAAAGATAAATAAAAAAATGTTTATCTACAATGGCCACCTGGGCGGGACAACGGAAATATTTAAATATGAAGAGAATCAAAGCAGGATTATGCAGAGATGAGTGATTCGGTGACTAGCTATCATCAATAGATATTTCAATAGTTGGTTAGGTGGCATAGGTTTAGGTGACTGATTAGTTATCGTAGATCTCATGCTAATTCTGACTCAAAATTTCACGCTTGTTCTCTTTCCGCGCTATTCTCTCTTTCCTGATCATGTCCTTTCATAGGCCATCTACATCACCGTGGCATCGTGCGAGTTTTAGTTTCTCATTTCTAATTTCCGGACAATAGTGACGTAATACTGCAGTTTTTCTATAGTTTCATTAAACTCTCTCTCTCTCTATAGCCTATTGCAAACAAGAAGAGATTAGGTAGTTTTGTCATGTTGTTCGACGACTGGTTAAATAAAATGAGATTGGTGTTTACTTCAAACTCGCAAACTTGATTTAAAGAAAAGATTAGGCAAACCGGGAATTGAACATCACTGAAAATGAACTAGAAAGGCAGTTTGGTGGACTATAATGCGTTTTAAAAAGAAATAATAAAGTTCATGTCAAATCATATTGGTATATACTATATATATATATATACATATATATATATATATATATATATATATATATATATATATATATATATATAATCATGAAAATTCTTTTTTGCGAGACACATTGTACCAATTTAAAAACATAATATTAACTTCGGGATTGCTCTCTGTTAGTCAATTTTTTTAGCAACTCTGATGATGACCATGAGAGTCAAAACATGACAGAAAATGCGACTGAAAGTTATTTATCTATCTTAATAAACTGTTAAATAAGGGATCCGTTTTCATCGCAAGCACAATTAACAATTGTTAAAGATGAGAATTGTAATTTTAAAAGCCTATGTACAGTTTCCAACAATACTGGAGACAGATTGCAATTTGATTTGGCCACTCACTTAGCAAAAGGAATAAATAACAAAACTACCGCCAGTCGCAACGCATTGACGCGTTTCGACCTTCCTTGATCATCATCAGAGTACGACGGCAAACTGACTATCGAGGATCAAACCGCATTGCATCTATATGGAAAGCAAAATTAGGTATGCGGCTCTCACGTCTAGTAGTCTTGCTTACATTGTACGTGATTGGAAATGTCAGCTTCACACTTTCTATGCAGTCACGAACATAAGCTATGTTTAGCTTTTGGCACACACATAAAAATAGACAATACAATTAAACAATAATTGATTGCGTGGGTGGTGGTACTACTAGAGGTGACAACTGGTTAAATACAATGGAATTGGTGTTTACTTCAAGCTCGCAAACTTGATTTAAAGAATTGTTACCACCACCCACGCAATTAATTATTGTTTAAAAGGAATAAATAGTTCGGCCTTAAAATGAACTAGAATCAATAAATGGACATCCAAGAATCCCGCATAGTGAATATCAAAATATACTAGACCACTCCTATGGAATTTGCTTGCAGGTAGGTTTATAAAGATTTGTGCTACGTTAAGTAACTCATTGAAAAAAGTGAACTATTTACCGATATCAGGTGGTCGTAAGTTTGAATCACCATACCCAGCTATACAAAAAGAAAAATTAACTTAAGCTTCACAGCCATATAACCATAAGAAGTGTAAAAATATATGAAAATAACAGCAGAAATAATATTTTAGACAAATTATTAGTAAGATTTGAGAGAGAGAGAGAGACAGAGAAAGAATACCTAGTTACTATGAGGACAATTCACATAAATGAGGCAAACTAAACCTCTCCACAACACCATTATGGCTAAGTCAGTATTAGGCAAGGCAACACTGTAAATACAGCTTCGTTGCGGTTTTCACTGTATCTTGTCATGAACAAACCAAACCTCGCAGCTAACTTGATCCATCCAAAAAATGTTACGAAGATGATTCTACTACACATCTGCAACAAGATCTCCACTGAGATCGAATCGATGCAATATCGCTAAGGGTTGCTAGCCAAGAACTATGGTGCGCACGAGGACCCCATCCTGGCAGACGAGTGGATTCTACACAACCTAATTTGGATGTAAGTGACTTTAATTGTTTCTGCCATGTCAAAATCTGTCCACCTTGTTTCTTACGCCAATCTGGTGCTGGATGAGAGAACAGAGCTCTATTGGGCAATCGAAATGAGGGCATACGCAAAACGTGACCAAGCCAACGAAGTTGATGGAGCCTTATTTGTTTTCTAACGACGAGCACTTATTGTCAGATCCAAAAATACGTCTACGGATGTCAACGTTAGTTATTCGTTGTTGGTAACCAACATGTGCTATACTTCTCAAACAACGATGGTCGAATGCCTGTAAGCGTCTAAAATCATCAATTCTAAGAGGCCAAGTTTCACTAGCGTATAATAAGACAGCGCGTACAGATGCATTGTAAACACGACCTTTAAGGCAAAGTGAAATACTCGCGTTTCTCAATAAACGACGAAGGTACGAGAAAGCTCCACTAGCTTTCTCGATTCTAATTCTCACCTCGTCGGACATATTGCCTAAGCCAGTGATAGTTCCCAAGATACGTAAACCTGTCGACTATGTCTAGATCTTCATTCTGTAGTCGCAGCTTTGGAGGGCTGCATTCGAAGGCATCTATTTCTGCAGCAAATCACCGGAAAAACGCTAACCTGGCAATTAGGATGGGCGAACAGTCAACAGAAACAGAACTTCAGCCAAGGCGACGTTGATTGCACATCGAATGGCAACCGAATAAAACAGGTAAACACTTAAACTTGGTACCTAGGAAATAAGTCCCGAAATTCAAATGACAGACCAATTCCACTCTTTGTTTATCTATAAAAAAACAGCGTATCAGGGCTTCTGGCGAAATTAAACTGAAAATTCCATGCTCCAATATAAAGAAAGCAATATTCAAATCATATCTAACTTATTTGTTAAATAAAGAATGCCGAAATTACTGTAAATGATATGTTCAATTTATAAATTTGTGAGTTGGTTGCTACATGAATATGATTCAAGTTAGGCAGACAGAATTCTTTAAACCGGAAGGTGGATGTGTGTTACAAAACACGAGAATTTTACATTTTGCCGCTATTTTTTAATGAAATGTGCAACAAACGGACAAATCTAAATAAGCGGTTAACTTATTTTAACATTGAGGGCAAATTATTGAACAAATAATCTATGATATTTAAGTCGGTGGCTAAATAAATTTCCTACAAATCCCATCAGCAGCGTTATCTTTCAACTTGTCAGTAACAAACTGATACCGAAAGCACGTTTTAAAAAATAAATATCGATTCCAAAGTCGATTTTTCAAATAGCTGTCGAAATCTCTCGCATCAACTTGACTAGTTCCAATAGAATTGGGCAAGAATAAAATTATCGTCTGATTACGCACTTTGATGAGTGGTTCAATGGAAAGGACGTGATTTATATTTAATACGATTTGAGGCTATACATGCCATCACTACGCGAGGCATTCTGTCCTCCGTCGGTGTACAAATTGCAGAGACAACTGGAGCGTAAGCAACCAACGGGAAACTAATTTAAAAGAGAAGCCAGTAAAGAGGCACGGTTAATTCTGCGTCATAAACACAATCACATCTGGAGTCCGTGGCGCGGACGATGTGCCTCCGTCTGCGCATTTGTGAGTCTGTGTCTACACTCACACAAGTGAGTTTATAGGACGGAAAAAAATAATTTAATTATTCGTTTGAATTAAGCTAAACACTTACTCTCGGAATGGAATTTAAACAATCTTATCTAGACAGATAAAGTAGAAAATTTATCTCGCGCTTGTTGGAGTACAAACAAGGCTTGTGTCAGTAAGATAAGATTGGTGCTGGTCGTACGTCCATAACTTAGCATATTCCTGCGAAAAATGCCACAAGCCAACAAAACGATTTCCAATTAATGCTAAGTGTGCGAGTGTGCATACTTAACATGCATAATCCTATGAATAATGCGACAAGAAAACAAAACAATTTTCAACTAAGACTAGGTGTACGAGTATGCACACACGTATATAACTCTGCATGTGTATTACTGTGAAAAATAAGACATTCCGACAAACCGATTTGCCACTTTTATTAAGGCTAGGTGTGCGAGAATGCCTCCTATTTAGTGACGATCGCTATAAATAGACGCTGTCCAGGAAGTGGAGAACCTTCTCAGTTGTCTCGCATCACAATCACCCACATTGTCAGTAAGAAAAAAATCGCACAAATACTATTTACCACTGATGGAAGCTATTAAAAGACGTGCTAAAATGCTGAAGATCCAAAAAAATGTTAAATGTAGTGTAACCAATGACGCTGGCTGCTCAAAAGATAATTTTTGCACTCATCTACGGACCAACTGAAGCGGCTAAGTGCAATCGGCCAACAACCTATTGGTTCGACTTTTTGTGGCGGAGAACTACTATATATATGTAATTGTGTGTTAGGTGTTGCGCATCTAGCAACAAATTAGCAACAAATTACAGACTCATCAGTAGGATCCGGTATTACGCGACTATACCCACTATATATTTTGGTGAGGAATGTGGGAAAATTGGATGGTACAAGAACAAGGTTCTATCAGATCCTCCATGTGAAAACAAATGCTCTTCGCTAATCAGTTAAAATAAGTTAATTACGCGGAGAAGCAGATACAGTTATTGCTGCAATTAACAGTTATACTACTAATTATATGGTCAAATTGATAGAACACAGCTAATACTTCATGTGTTTAGGTTAAGTATATATATATATATATATATATATATATATATATATATATATATATATATATATATATATATAATACCCGCAGTTTCATTATAATGATTGCGGTACAGCTAACTAGGAAGAATTTTTTTATAACTACGTGCACTAGCTAAAACAGGATGTTCGGGAAAAAAATTTCACATTAAAATTTTTTTAATTTAAAATTTCATTTAATTTGTTTGAATTAGACTTTAATATACATTTAATAAGGCGTTACTCATACAAAATATCGGCAGTGCGATAACATACCTTCTCGATAGATGAATCGTTGTCCAATGCGTATACCAGGCAGATTACATTAGCACGGCTAATTTCTGATTTTAACTCAGTCGATGACTGAACACGTGACGAGGAGTCGACGATTTCTGTTGGAACACGTTCGGGTGTAATGTCTGTAGGAATGGTAATCTCCTCTGCCTTTGCAGGAACCTTTTCAGAAATATAAATAAAATAAAAACACACAATTTACAATAATGTCATCCAAAACATCATCATTATAATCAGAAAATAATACAACAGGAAGAAGAAAATAATGCTGCATGGCGCATAATAATACAAAAAATGATAAAACAAAAACAACAGTAGTAGAACTAATAATAATAATAATGAAATAGATAATAATTTAAAGCAACTTTCTGTGAAGATTAAAACGCGGTGGTACATGCATATGCCAGTTAGAATTACAAATAAGACTCCATCAACTTCGTTGGCTCGGTCACGTTTTGCGTATGCCCTCATTTCGATTGCCCAGTAGAGCTCTGTTCTCTCATCCAGCACCAGATTGGCGTAAGAAACAAGGTGAGCAGATTTTGACATGGCAGAAACAATTGAAGTCACTTACATCCAAATTGGGTAGTATAGGACTCACTCGTCTGCCAGAATGGGGTCCTCGTGCACATCATAGTTCTTGGTTAGAAACCCTTAGCGACATGGCATCGAATCGAGCGCAGTGGCGATCTTGTTGCAGATTTCTAGTAGAATCATCTTCGTAACCTTCTTTTCTTAGTAGGGAAAAGTTAGCTGCGAGGTTTGGTTTGTTTATGACGTGATACAGTGAAATCCGCAAGGAAGCTGTATTGCTGATGTCGCCTTGCCCGAATGGTAACTCGGCCATAATGGTATTGCGGAGAGGTTTAGTTTGCCTCATTTCTGTAAGTTATCCTGATAAATTTACTCATATTAGCAAGGTATTCCTTCTCTTTCTCTCGCAAATCTCACTAATAATTTGTCTAAATTCACTTATGTATTTTTTTCACTCCTTACGGATATATAGCAGTGAAACTTAAGTCACTTTTGACTTTTGTGTGGCTGGACATGATTATAATGATGAGTTAGAATTTTGCATATAACTACTAGAAAAGCTAAAGATAGGTAGTATATTTTATATACGCCAACTTAATTTATAAATTCTGCCAATGCTGTCTTACCTTTAAATAACCTGGTCTAGTGTATGTTTTATACGGAGGTATAAGCGGACTCATGTTTTGTCTTGGGTTTTTTGATCTTTTCCTTTAGGAGGGATATAACTCAACTTGGGTAATCAATCATCCTCGCTTAAATTTGTTTGCCCAATTACGTGTCAGTGAAAAATCAATGTTTTATTTAATGCAATCTTGTTTAAGACAGTGATTACCAAGCAAAAAAGGCATTCGGTTCGGCGACTGATAGGTACAAGACAAGTCTACGGTCAGCTTCGTCATAGAATTTACCGGTTCCAAATGGATACAACAATCCAACTATTAACATAAATGCTGTCCAAATCAATTTCATTAATGAACAATTAGCGAAGTAAACTGCAATAATAATTAAAGCCTCGTCCGCGGCATAATTCTAGCTCATACTTAATGAGATCCAAACAAGGATGAAATCGGTCTACTGTATGAATTTATGATGGCATCTTATACAAAGCTTAGTTTATACTGGCAAAAATATATAACTGAATTGGTGTTTATATCAAGCTCGCAAACGTGATTTAAATAAATTTTATCACAACTCACGAAATTGAAAATTGCTTAAATGTATAAATTTTCAATTCAACTCCATTTCGACGAGTTGCACGATTTTTTTTCTATTTGGATGGGCTAGTTGGAATACCAAATCGAAAGAAATGCTACATAGACTCCACCCGAAGAAATAACTAGCAAAACCTTGAAGTTAGTATATAACTGAAAATTGTGTGTAGTCTTTGCAGTGCGGCGTAGTGGATAAAATCACACTCCGAGAGATGCCCAGTTTATGGCAAAATTCTAGACAGAATTTAACGAGCTAAATGAGATGAGTTTCCACTGTAACTTATGGAATGGTTAGTTTACATTAAGCTCGCAGCCTT
Source organism: Eudiplozoon nipponicum (assembly GCA_029291075.1). Lineage (NCBI taxonomy): Eukaryota > Metazoa > Platyhelminthes > Monogenea > Mazocraeidea > Diplozoidae > Eudiplozoon > Eudiplozoon nipponicum. Next base: position 26,254 of record JAQBSW010008697.1, read on the forward strand.
GATTTAGATAACATTTACGGATATCGTAAATAATTTAAGGGTAAGTTCGTAATATGGCGAACGAGAATTGTAGGATCACAGTAGTACCATACATGTCCGAGTTGACGACCGACGGACAGTACGGGAATGATAACATGAATCTTGTCCGGTCTAATTTGATACAGTCATTATCCCGTTACATGTGAAGCCACGATTTTGGTCCAAATACGAAATAAAAGCAAGCGTGCCAAACGCGAAGAGCGTATTTCGACTGCTTAAGGAAATTTTGGCTACTAGCATCTACCATATAGTGCCCATCAGCCTTGGTTGGCAGGCAATCTAAAGAAAATTCCGAATACAAACTATCTCCACTAGGAATGAGCTACATATAACCATGAGCAAAACGAACTATGATGAATCCACAACACGTCGGCCGTCTCACAGATTACAAACGGTCGCGTTGTCTGCTGAGCCGTGCAGAGTAGATAAGTTCAATCAGGCTTACGCAGACATCCTCATCTCTGGTTCTACCTCTTTTCTTTCTCTTTACTTTTCTCAATCTAACAATAACGCTCTTTTAAATGCTATAAGTAAGGTGGATGTTGATCATTAAACTGAGCCTATTATAAGATTGCAAAATTTGGAAAATAGTTCAAGTAAAATACAATTAATTAAATCTAGCGAAATTTTTAACGTCAGCGTATTTAATATGCGAAAACTGAAAAAAACCGGACAACGAGAAGCTCTTGCACAATCGCCGGATAAATTAGAAATCAAAGTATGTCACATACCTGAAACCAAAATACAGGATCCTACGTGCATTACAGAACAGGGTGCGCCATCCTTATCTACGCGTTATTGGCTTCGAACCTCTTGCTCCACCAAGTTTTCTCAATCCGGTATATTGTCCGTCGTTACTTTGCTTAGCTCACGAGCTGAAACCGAATGGCCCACAGTAAACAGCCGACTCTGTACGGCACGCCTAAATATATGTATCTGCATATGCTCCCAACGCTTGCAGCACAGACGACAGCAAGGACGCGTTATACTCTAACATAAGCTCTTTACTGCGTGCAGCACAAAATTAAAAAATAGTCTTCGCTGTAGATGACAAGAATGCTTAAGTTGGGCGCTTGAGACTCGCGGATTTTCAATTAGGTCGACAATGCACATTAATCTAAATGTGCAACAATAATGGTGAACGATTGCTGAATAGCTGGACGGAACATAGATTATACTTAAGTAGTACAAACTACAGACGTAGTGAAGACGTTGCACCTTACGGCGTGCCCCAGGCCCCAGACGAATAGGTCATGTAGCAATTATTTATAGATGGCGTGGTTGTATCCAGGGTTGAATTCTTCTTTTTTCAACTGAAAATGTGGTTCTATCACATCTTTGTTAACGAGAAATACCTAAACCTTATATAGATGTGAGAAAATTCGAACAATCGTCTTTCCAACAAAAGTAGTAAGATATTTTAAAGTTAAAAATATGAAGGTATTTCAAAATTATTCCTTATGATCTTGATGGCGAAAATTCTAAGTCACTTTGGACGAAGAGAAGTTCCGCCATACACAATGCACGCACTACCATATGTAGAATTGTATGCTCCCGCAGAAATAATAATTGTATATCTATAAAATCTATGGAGATTCTCGTATCCAGGCGCCAAATTCCAGCTTGCTCGGGTTAGAATAATACGCACTGTTGTAAGACGCCAACATAAGAAGTCAATCTTGACTCCTTTCGTACCCGAAAGTCAGAAGAGATGGAATAATGTTCGCATCAGGTAATAGCCGATGTTAAATAAAACTTATTCGCTTAGCGGATCCGAGAAATTTAAAAAATAATAACAACACTCTAATAACCGATAAAATACGTCGTCTTTATATGTGGACCGAACATTTTAAAGATATATTTTGGACACATGCGTCAGTCACGAGCACAGAATGTATTCCCGTGTCAACAGTGTTGAATGCTAATCTCGAAGAACAATGAGAGTTTTAGAACCTCGATGCAGCCCATTCACTTAAACGACGCAAATCTGCAAGTCCGGATGAATATCTTCAAAACTTATTTAAGAATCGTGGCGATGTAATGGCGGAAGAGTTGACAAACATTTTCGTACTATATGGAATGAGGCGACCTTACCACTTTCATGGAATGAGTCGCCCATTATTCCTGTCTTAAAAAAAGACAATATTAATTCGTGTGATAACTGTCGTGGTATAAGCTAGAATACAGTAGTGTCAAGGTTTTTTGCTTCGATTACCTTACGTCGTCATAGCGCTTCGCGTGAATCGTAAACTAAAGAAGAGCAAGCAGGATTCCTGCCAGGACGAAGTTGTATAGATAATATTTTCACCATAAGACAAGTCCTTGAACAGCGGCACACACATCGGCGTTCCACAATAACCGTCCTTCTAGACTTCAAGGATGCATTTGACTGTCAATCACAATTTTCCATTCGATATTCTACCGAAAATCTTTATGCCAACGAATTTTCTAAATATTACATGCGCTCTTTGCACAATCACGTCTGGTCGTGTTAATGTCTACAACGAATAAACGCACAACTTCATTACAAGCAGTTGTATTCGTTAAGGCTGGCCACTTTTACCAATTTTTAATTCTAAAATTGAGATTATGCTGAAGCTACCTGAAGTAGATTAGCAGTTACTCTTCGGTCTTTCGGTATGGAATTCGCGCCGCCGAAATGTAAGATACTTACACAGGATCACCTTCCACTCACTCTGCTCAGTGAAGATTTGGACGTAGTTCACAGGTTTGCATACCTTGGCAGCTCTATCAATAGTTTAGGCAATAATTCTGACGAGGTGAGTAGGAGAATCGCGAAAGCTAGAGTAACCTTCTCCAACCTTCGCCATTTATGGACAATCGCGAATATTTAACTTTGGCTTAAAGATCATGCTTACAACGCACTCGTAAGTGCAGCGTTATTATACTCTATTTAGACTTGGGCCCTTGGTTTTGATGAATATAGACGCTTACAGGCATTCGACCACTGTTATTTGAGAGGCATAGCACATGTAGGTTACCACCAACGAATAATCAACACCGACATCCGTGAGCGTATTCTTGGATCAGCCAACAAGTGCTCCCCGTTAGAAAATCAACTAAGGCTCCTTCAACTGCGCTGGCTTGGTCACGTTTTAAGTACACCATCACTTCGATTGCCCTATCGAGAGAGTTAGTCTGTCAGGTAGCATCAGATTGGAGTACGAAACCAGGCGGCCAGATTTTGACGTGTCAAAATCAGCTAAAGTCAACCAAATTTAAATTGGTCAGAATGGGGGCCGCTTGTCTGCCTGGATGGCGTCAAAAGTGCGCATCAAAGTTTTCGGTTGAAAACCCTGCGCGATACGGCATCGAGTAGGAATCAGTTGCGATCATGTTGCAGATTTCTAGTAGTATTATCTTGTTAACTTTGTTTTCTTATTTGTCGCGAGGTGGCTGCCAGGTTCGTTTGTGCCTAAGACGGGATGCAATGAAAACCACAAGGAAGCTGTGTTGCCGATGTTGCCTTGCCTTAACGCTAACTTGATAGCTAATGATATTCTGCAGAGATTTAGTTTGCCTCAGTTCTGTGGGTTAGGGTTAGGCCAATATACTCACATTAACTAGATCCTCCTCCTCCTCCTCATAAATCACTCTCCTTGAATAAACGCTTTCTAAATTTTTATTTTAAATTATTTTGATAATTTTTAATGGTTGCATAGCAGGGATACATCAATTAAGTATGCATTTATTTGCATAATATATGGTGAAACTAAGCAGAAATGTAAAATAAATAAAATTGAAGTACAAAACAAGAAACGCTTACATACAGCTACTTATCCTTGGCATTAAACACTCTAATAATTAAAAAAATAAACATAAAATAAAGAGGGAGTTGGTGAAATGCGATGTGATGTCTGTTGGTAATATTATATGCACATTCAAGGTTAGAGGTGAACACAGAATTGCATGTCATGAATCTAATCTTGTTCATCCGACAGTGGATGTTGAACACAATTAACTTGAATGATTGCAGATGCATAACAGAACAACACGATTGATCGGAGAATCCGTTGAAATTAGGCCGAGGTGATATATTGATTGAAAATGTGATGAAAAACTCTCTCGCTTTTTATTTGAGACACAGGAAGCAAAGATTGTATGATACAGAATCGGAAAAAAGCTCCAGAAAAATATTGATAACAGTTCATTACGATTTCACGTTTTTTGTATTGTATCTATTAATTTGGGGCGCTAAATAGGTTGCACACTTTTTAATAAACTTTGCATCTTCGCAGATAAAGCTCATCAGCCTTATGTTGGTTGACAAGCTATCTGAGAGAAGGGAAACTCCTAATAAAAATTCTCCACACTGGGAATTGACGACATAGTGTTATTTCACAACTAAACAAATGAAATAATATTTCACTTAATACGCACCAGTTATAGACAAACACACGAGCACATATTCGATTAACAGGCCACGAGTATGAATGGAGCCGTTTAAATTAAATTCAACATTTTAATTAGTTGTTTGCATTCCTTTGTTTGAGGAGCAAAGGACTGATTAAGACACTCGTAAAATGAAATCCAACCTTTTTCATTGAAAATAGGCACTGGGATCAGTCATTTGTTAGTCACATCAGAAATAAGAGAATAAGCGACGCTAACGAAGTATAGATGTTTCATCATATGCAGAGTGGATTGCCGGTTCCTTTGCTGGTCCCTCAGTTCTTCTTTTGCGAAAACCGGCCTATCCAGTAATATAATCGGAGGCTATTTTTGGAAAAAAATTGTATATGAGACCCAAATATTTAATTATGCATCCATGCATGCATGCGCATATTAATTGCTGACTTTATATAAGATAAAACTCACTTGAGGAGAAAATTCTTCGCTCACCAACGACAGAATCAGCGTAGTCTTGCCAACATCGCCTAAAATGATTAACACGAAGAAATTACTAGCGGAACCAATATCGGACTACATTATAATCTTAAAGTCAGAGCGTGAATCAGTTCTATTGGAGGAGGGTAGCACATATAACAATGCAAATAAATAGACATAGACATAGAATGATTCATTCTATGGGATTATATTACGATTTATAGGGATGTGAATGCATTGCTCATTACAAAAGTAATCGTCATCCATAGTACGTTTGAATTTTCACCATCAAGAACAACACATTTTAAATTAGAAAATCTTCATACTTTTTATGGGAAAGAATACTGTTTAAGTTTTCTAACATCTGTCTGGAGCTTATTTTCGATTAACAATCTTGAAAAGGAATGTCAATCTGCAAATAGTGCATGAATAGTCCGAGTTGACGTTAGCTTTTTTAAAACAAATGACTGTCCAAAATACTATCGTGCCATTCATAACTCGTTGTTAATCTATTTCAGTCACAAGTAGTCCTGGAGACAGAACACGGAATGTAATGCACCGAATAAAACTGCGCCTGGTGTAGTAGTATAAACTGTGTTCTGAGCAGCTGTTCATGACCTGTATATGAGTAATGCTACACATTAAGCATGCAATAAAAATGCTATTCTGTGTCACTTAGGCGCACAACTTGATTAATCAATTAACTCAGAATAGAGTCTACATTTTAAAGTAGTCCTTATTAACAGAGAACTTACGGCTGACTAATAAGCGGCTTTGTCGTCGTCCGTCAGCATTTGATAAAAACATTTCAAAATACCATCAAAAATATTTAATTTATTTCAGAGGTTGCTTTACATCGGGCCGCACAAAATCAGCTGTTTAAGGGAATCCATAATGTTAGACAAACTTCAGTTCGCGAACTAGTTTTTCAACTGCCTTAATCGCGTTAACGTGTAAGGTTCACTTAGCCTACGTCAACGAACAGTATTTATGAGCATAAGAAATCTTCCTACTAAGCAAATGAAAAACTGATATTCATTAGTTCAAGTTTTCGAACTTGTGACGAACACTAAACTCTTCGCACCTAGCCATTCGTCTAACATAGCAAAACTACAGTCAGCCACACGAACTGACACATTAAATTTTTTCATGGTCATCGTCAGAGAACGACGGCAAACTGACTGGCGAGGATTAAAACCCCCAAAACATATCTAATATACGCTCCCTCCCATAGAAGTCTTACATGCCATTCACATAGCTGCGATTTTCAGCTGGATAATGCCGGTGCAGCTACGACCATAAAAATTTTGCAGCCTTCGCAACACATATATAAGTAAAATTAATAAGCGGTTTAGATAAAATGTACTGTTTAATATTTTAATTTCATTCATAAAAAATCACAGTAAAATCCATGTATACACCGTTTCAATAATATCAATAGTAACCAAATAAAACAGCAGACGTAAAATTAGTTTCTTAAGATATGAAAATCCATATTTTAAGATATTAGCTTGTTTAACTATGCAAATGTACCATCAAAATAAAAATTCAAGAGAT
>JAQBSW010008698.1:0-32696 GCA_029291075.1 Eudiplozoon nipponicum
TGATGAGTCAATTGTTAGCACGAAACGAATGTTCATGAGATTGTACTTTCCGTTAATGGTGCGTTTTGCTTATCCTTCTAGTCATATTTGAACTGATTTGTTACTAGGTTCACAACAACTGAAAATACTTTACTTCCCAATTAATTAAAATCAAAATAGATTTCGTGAACTTCACTTCTACATATAAAAAGTATAAAAGAAATTTTTAAATCAAGTTTGCGAATTTGAAATAAATACCAATCCCGTTGTATTTAATCGGACATCGAAAAACATAACATAACTATAACCAATCGCAAGTACTGACGCGTTTCGAACTTCCATTATCATCACCAGATTACGACTGGTTAAATACAGTGGGATTGGTGTTTACTTCGAGCTCACAAACGTGATTTAAAGAATTGTTAACCCCACCCGCGCAATGAATTATTGCTTAATCATCATCATCATCATCATCATCATCATCATCATCATCATCATCATGTCCAGCCATGCAAAAGTCAAAAGTGACTAATGTTTCACTGCCATATAACCATAAGGAGTGAAAAAAAGTTTATAAGTGAATTTAGACAAATTATTAGTGAGATTTACGAGAGAGAGAGGCAGAGAGAGAGAAGGAATACCTTGCCACTATAAGTATATTTATCAGGATAACTCACAAAAATGAGGCAAGCTAGACCTCTCCACAACACCATTATGGCCAAGTTAGCATTAGGGCAAGGCAATATCAGCAATACAGCTTCCTTGCGGATTTCATTGCATCACATCATAAACAAACCAAACCTCGCAGCTAACTTTGCCCTACTAAGAAAAGAAAATTACGAAGATGATTCTACTAGACATCTGCAAAAAGATCGCCACTAAGCTCGATTCGATGCCATATCGCTAAGGTTTTCTAACGGAGAAATATGATGCACACGAGGACCCCATCCTGGCAGACGAGTGGGTCCTTTACTACCCAATTTGGATGTAAGTAACTTCAATTGTTTCTGCCATATCAAAATCTGCCCACCTTGTTTCTTATGCCAATTTGGTGCTGGATGAGAGAACAGAGCTCTACTGGACAATCAGAATGAAGGCATACGCAAAACGTGACCAAGTCAACGAAGTTTATGGAGCCTTATTTGTTTTTCTAACGTCTAGCACTTATTGTCAGATCCAAATATACGTCTTCGGACGTAAAGTTAGTTATTCGTTGTTGGTAACCAACATGTGCTATAATTCTCAAAAAACGATGAGCGAATGCTTGTAAGCGTCTCAAATCATCAACTCTAAGAGGCCAAGTTTCACTAGCGTATAGTAAGACTGCGCGTACAGATGCCTTGTAAACACTACCTTTAAAGCAATGTGAAACATTCACGTTTCTCCATAAATGACGAAGGTTCGAGAAAGCTACTCTAGCTTTCGCGATCCGTATTATCACCTCGTCAAACATATTGCCAATGTTATTGATAGAGCTCCCAAGATATGTAAACTTGTCGACTATTTCTAGATCTGCAGTCGCAACGTTGGATCCTGCAACAATATCTTACGTTAAGAGGGTGCAAATTTCATATCGAAAGACGAAACAACGTCTGTTAATCTGGTCAAGGTGGCCTGGGCAGCATCCCGATTGTCGAATAATAGTACGATATCGCCCGCATAGTCAATATCAACTAGTTTATATCCCGGGAGAACTTCAACTCCAGCATCCTGAATGTGTGGGAGAGTGTTGTTGATAACAGCATCGATTACAAAATTAAACAAATATGGAGAAATTGGACAACCTTGAAGAACACCACTGCTGGTTGTAAAGTTATGCGTTAATAGGTTGTAGACCTTAACGGGACCAGAAGTATTTGTGTAGAGAGCTCGTATAATATTAACAAATTTTGTGGACACACCGCTTTTCGACAAAATAAGGAATAAAATATTGCGATCCACCGAATCAAATGCACCCTTGAAGTCTAGAAAGACGACTATTGTGGGACGGTGATATAAATGTCTCTGTTCGAGAACTTGCCTTAACGTAAAATTATTATCTGTACAACCTCGTCCTGCGCGGAATCCGGCCTGTTCTTCTCTTGTATGTGATTCACGTGAAGCGCTAAGGCGACGTAGGATAATCGAAGCAAATAACCTAGATACGACCGGAGTCAAACTTATACCACGATGGCTATCGCACGTATTAAGATTGCCTTTTTTGAAGATAGGAATGATGGTCGACTCATTCCAATCAAGTGGTAAGATTTCCTTATTTCATATAGTATGAAAAAGTTTGGTCAACGCTCCTGAAATTATATCGCCCCATCCGTAAACAATCCTGGAATCAAAACATTGGGGTCTGCGGCTTTGCGGCGTTTAAGAGATAGGATTGCATCGCGTACTTCTAACTCGGATGGTTCTTCGGGACTAACATTCCACACTGTTGATGCAGACATGCTTTCGGGAATCGGAACTGACGCGGGTGGCCAAGAAAATTGATCTCTAAAGTGCTCAGCCCACCTGTCAAGACGACTTATTTTATCGATTATTAATTCGTTGTTACTATCATTTATAGTTTCGCTAACTTTTAACTTTCTCGGACCTGTTGCGCGGATAAGTTGGAACAAACAGCGACTATTACCTGACGCGAAAGCTACTTCCATTTCTTCAGCCTTTCTGTTCCAAAAGTTTTCGAGATTGCCTTTTAGACTGCGCTTAAGTTGGCGTCTTATATTGCGACGGGTATTATTATGAGTCGAGCCAGGTGGAATTTGGCACTTATTTCGAGTATCTCTATAGATTTTACAGAGAGCCAGTGATTATTTCTACGGGGGCCTGCTATGCCACATACAGTAGTACCTGCATTGTGCATAGTGGAACTTATCTTGGACCAAAGTATATTCGGATTTTCGCTATTCAGACCAGTTAGATTAGCCTTTAGAATATTTTCATAGTTTTGTCGGAAGGACGGTTGTTAGAGTTTGCCTACATCAATTTGGGGTTTATTCTTAATTATTTTCCCGGAAAATATTAGAGAAAATCTACAACGGATAAGTGCATGGTCCGAGCCGACATAAGTGTTCCAAAAAGAACGACAATCCTGGATGCAACCACGCCATCTATAACTAATTGCTACATGATCTATTTGAGTCCACCGTTGCCCGGCTGCTGGAGGATGCCATGTAGCACAACGTCTAACACCACGTCTGAAGTTTGTACTACATAAATATAGTCTATGTTCAGCGCAACTATCCAAAAGCCGTTCACTATTATCGTTGCGCATCCAGCTTATTGTGTATGTTCTACCTAAATGAAATTCTGTGTTACTTAAGCGTCCAACTTAAACATACATGTCTCCCATAACCAGGAATATATCTGAACTTTGTGCTTTACTTAGTAAGGAAATTAGTTCCAAATAAAAAGCATCCTTGCTTTCTTCTGTGCTGCAATCGGTAGGAGCATATGCAGATTCAACGAAGAGGCAACGATGATAGCGGATTTTTGCGTTGATTTTAGTATATGTATTTAAACGTTCCGCAAACAATCTTCTATTTAAAGGGATTTATTCAATTAAACAAGCTTCAACTCGCGTGCCAAGGGCAATACCAACGCCCCTTTTACGGGCTTGAGAGTACTCTGTGAAACCAGATGTTTTAAGCCAATAACGCGTAGATAGGGATGGTGCAACCAGTTCTGTAATGCATGTAGGATCCTGTATTCTGGTTTCAGATACACAACATATGTCGATTTCTAATTTATCCAACGTACGAGCAAGAGATTCTTGTTGTCCAAGTTGTTTTAATGTACGCACATTAAATGCTCAGACGTTAAAATCAAACCTAGCTTTAATGAATGATAGTCTACTACAACCATTTCTGATATTTGGCAAACTGGTATTGGGCTCAGTGTTTTGATCTAAACCAACCATATCCATAGTATCTAAACCAGTGTTATTGTTAGATTGAGTAGAAAAAAGGGGAAGGAAAGGAGGCAGAATCGGAGATAAAGTTGCCTGTAGTAGCCCGATTTCGCTTATCTATCCTGCGCGCCTCAGCATATAATGCGACCCTTTTTATACTGCCCGACGGCCGATGCAGTATGTAATCATTGTAAGTTTTACTTTTCATGGTTATATGTGGACTGTAAAATAACACTGGGTCGCTCATTCCTAGTGATGGTTTTTATTCGGAGATTTCCTTCTCCTAGGTAGTCTGCCAACCAAGGCTGATGAGCACTATCTGCCCAGATTCCAGTGGCCAAAGTTTCCTTCAGCAGCCGAAACTTGCCCTTCACGTCTGGAACAGTTTTTATCATTCCGTCACTACACATTTAACCAAAAAATTACAGCGCAGTTAGACCAAACTCGCGGCTTCACATGAAACGGGATGATAGCTGTGTCCCTTTATGGCCCGGCAAGATTCATGCTACAAATCCTGGGTTGACTAGCTTGAGCCCGCCCGTCGTCTGGCCGGAATTTCAATGGCTACGGGCCATATTACTTAATTGTATTGCCTATATATTTATTTGCGGCGAATGCTGCAATCAGTTAGTGTTCTTAACTGCATAGATATTTTGCTGCCGACATTTCCAGTCAAGTAAAATTTATGCAAAACTACTATAGGTGAGAGCCGCATATCTAATTTTTCTTTCCCCATATTTGCAGTGCGGTTTGATCCTCGCTCGTCAGTTTGCCGTCCTACTCTGACGATCATTATGGTAAGTCGAAACGCGCCAGTGCGTGCGACTGGCGGCAGTTTTGCTAAACTGGGTAAATACAATGGTATTGGTGTTTACTTCAAGCTAGCAAACTTGATTTAAAGAATTTTTACCACAACCCGCGCAATCAATTATTGTTTAATTGTAACTCTTTTTTGTTTTGTTGACTTGACTAAGATCATAATAATTTAAAACTTGAATTTTTATTAATCTATTTAGTTCTAAAATTATAAAGGATATATTTGGAATTAAATCCATACGTTTTACAAAAATCAACAGGAAGTAAGAAATGCACATTCTGAGACATACACACACGCACGTATAAATGCAATTGTCAACAATTCATTTTTTATATTCAAATCCCTTATGGAATTCTTTTGTTTAACTAGCTTGTTAAGGTTTTTGAAAATAACGACTTCCGCTGAGCATAATTCTTTTATGTTGTTGCTCTGCAAAAGAGAAACAGTTACCTACGTCGGAAGCTGATATTTGCTACATCCTTAATCCCCAGATCTATCAACAAATGAAGTTTGTACGTTTGATTTTAATCAGATGAATAATTTTTGTAATTATGTATTAGGTGTTGCGCACCTAGTAAAAGATTAATTTAAATATGACCAGAAGGATAAACCAAACTCGGCACGAACGTAAATTATAATCTCATGTGCACATGTTTCGTGCTTAGTGGCGACTCATCAGTAGGACCTGGTATTACGCCCTTTAACCAAAATATATCTGGGTGAGGAATGTGAGACAATTGAACGATGCAATCTCCTATACTATTGTGTAAACCTGTAGTGGTGGAGTGACTTCAAAGCCAAATCTCAGAACAAAATGTATATGTTGAGCTTGTAAATTGTACTAACTCTATGTTTGTTGCATCAATATCTGATAACGACAGTATGGCTAGCGAGTAACTACATAGTACCAACATACTGTTTGCCGAAAGGATATATGGTACCAAAACTATGGTTGCCACGACGGTACATGTTACCAACACGATGGATTTTATGGCATGCTAAGCATCAACAAAATTGCGAATTACAACTACTTCTGATCTATAATACCGACTCAGCAACCATAGGTTAGGCACGATTTACCTGTTTGACAACCATAGTTTTCATACCAAATATTGACGCAGCAACCATAATGTTGGAACCATTCACCGGCTTGGTACATATATTCCATTTAGTGAATTGGCTTTGAAGTCGCATTGCCGAAGACTTTATATAAAGTTAGTTCTACTACTGCATGTTTACACATACGTATAGGAGATTGTACCGTCCAATTGTCCTGTATTACTCACTCAAATATATTGTGGGTATTGGGCGTAATACCGGCTCCTACTGATGATTCGCCAGTTAGTACGAAGACTGCACATAGGATTATACCTTACGTTCATGCCGATTTTGGTTTTCCCTTCTGGTTATATTTGAAATAATTTATTACCTGGTGCGCAACACCTAATATAAAATTGCTTATATATAGGCTCTCCGTAACAAACAGTATCTGAATTATTTTTGTTTTTTATGGTGTTATTTATGTTTATGATTGTGTGTGGGGGGCATGCCTCATCAATTTCGTTTCCGCTATAACATTCAAGATTACATTTTGATTATAATTGAATTTAACTGCCGTGTTACAAGTGCGTGCTTTAGGTTTTACTGTAAACATTTGACAACAACATAATATGAATAATAGTTAAACACCCTCAGTTATGGAAAGCTGATATACATTTAAGTAACAAGTAATACGCACCTGGCAACATTTTTGTCCATAAAGGACAAAAACAAAAGGTGTTATCTTGTTTACAAATTCGTTTCGTGTATACTGACAACGCATCAGTAACAGCCGGTACTGCATACTAGACCCACTATGAATTGTTTCAAGAAATGGAAAGCAATTGGACGATGAAGGATGCTATACTTATGCGTGAGAACGCATAAGCTGAATTAACTTCATATAAATATCAAAAGAATATTTATGTGAATTTCGTTATATAATATCTCGTACGTACATTCGTAACTATTTATCAATAAACAATGTTTAGCTCTCCAGAGACTTCTATCTTCTGAATGCGGCATTATCTCCATTTCACAGTCTATCGAGTTATGATGTTGACACGATTTGTCATGATGCGTCAGCAAATATAACAGACAGTATACGTTGCTGTTGGTAAAATCACGTTATCGATCTTGATGTAGACACCAGTCTCATTATACACATACATTTGTCAGTATAAACTAAGCATTGTATAATGTAGAAAAGGCAATTAAAATACATTGACCAGTATATAATTGAAGGGAGTGTAGTGTGCGGCGTGGTGGGTCACTGGTTAGATTAACATATTCTGAAGCAGACGTGTCCAGGTTTGAACCCTGTCCGCGACCAATTCTCGACAATTCGTGAAGTTTTCAATAAAGACGAAATCGGTCTACTGGATGAATTTCCTTTTCTAAACTATACAATTCTTAGTTTATACTGAAAAATTAATTGACATATTGTGATTGGTGCTTACGTCAAAATCTCCAACTTGATTTAAATAATTATTATGCCGCATACGCAGCCAATGTCCATTTAATTAAACAGATATTATTAATGTCTATAAAAAGTGGAATAAATTATTCTAATTTTTGTTTAAATACCTTAGGCATGATTTTCATTATACTTATCCGTGCATACAATGAATGTCATAGTTAATTTATCTTAGAAATTAATTATTTTATTATTAAGAGAATGCCAGTTATAAATCTTAATTAACAAATAAACTATTTGATTTCGTTTGTCGCAACTTATAAATAAACTAACAATGTAAATCTTGTAAAATCCGAAATAATGCTGATTTTTATATATTTACTCAGCACAAATAATTGAAAACAGATGTGCACTAATTACAAAAATAATTATTAATAGATCATTGGAATAGTATTGTGCATAACAATAGCATAAATAAAATAAAGATTTCAGGTTCAAATGTTCTTACAGAAAAAAATAACGGGTTCCAAAAAATTTTTCTTTAATAGAAATCTGAATGAAAAATAAGCACACTAAAAAATCTTTCGAGTTACGTCCGATGAAGTTTTCTGGAAATGCAATTAAATTAATGTTATATTTGAATATTTTATCATACAGCGACTTAGATTCGCTCCTGAGCAATTCTGATATCTAATGTACTTTTCGGATTTGACCGCATTTTTCTTGTGCGGGACAATTGTTAGCACTCATAGGTCGGCAAAATCTTGAACATTTTATCTTTTCAGATGATGTAATTTTTGGCCTCAGTTGATGGGTTCTCACTTGTCCCTTCTCCTTTTAAGTAAAAATAAAATTAAAATATAAAAGATTGCTGATATATATATAGTGTATACACGTAGGTATAGTTATATTTAGATATATAGATATTTATAAAAGATGTGGGAGTAACCCACATAGTTGCTTATATGTTTATCTATATATATAGATATATACGATATTTTAATACAGAAACTAATTCATATAGTATCTGAGTATAAATGTGTACTGAGCGGAAAAACGATTTAGTTAGTGTAACTTCCGTATTCAGTCTTGTCAAAATGATAGAATAATACTCTATAGAGTTTCAATAGTTTTTTTAATCTCTCTGTATATAACCGATTGCAAGCTGGATGGAATTAGGTGAACTGGGGGGCAGGTGAGGATTACAGCAATATAGAATTCAAAATTTGTTGATCTTCCTATGCGTCCGGTACAGCAATTAAAATATAGACATCATTGATAGGCGTGTATGTCAATCCATTAGGTGTACTTATAGTTAAAATACACATGTTTATAGGTAGATGTGTGCGCAGAGGGGGACAGGGATAAGTTTTTGTATACATTTGAGTATTAGAGACTGGGTATGAAGACCGGATATTAGGAAGACAATTAAAATAAAATATATATAAATATATCTGCCTTGAATGAGGATACCACATTTGCCACAAGTTGTGTTTTACTCCGGTGCGTATTGTGTCAACCCTGAAGATGAGACTGGAAATAACGTCTCGAAATATAGGTGAAAGATCAATGGCGGATCTTGATCCTAAAGCGCCTTCAGACAATCAGCTAATTGAAGGCTTAAAGGAGAAGGGACAAGTGAGAACCCATCAACTGAGGCCAAAAGTAGCATCATCTGAAAAGACAAAAGGTTCAAGATTTTGCCGACCTATGAGTGCTAACAATTGTCCCGCACAAGAAAAAATGCGGTCAAATCCGAAACGAAAAGGACAGCACTGAGAAACAAAATAATACATCTTTTAAAATGTACTTAAATCAAATGTACTTATTTGTTCAAATTTAACATCTCGAAGACACACTTTATATGCTTTTGAATGTTTAGAAAAAATTGCTACATGAATACTAGAAAATTTCACTTCTTTACCAATCCACGCACCTTCGATGACGACTGCAATTTGTGCATTTATTTCTGCGGAAACAACATATTATCAAATATATGTTTCGTAAGCTGCATTATCTTGTTAAAATCAAAACAAATTTACGTAGTCTTTATATTTTAAACAAACATTACTTTATCCATGAATACAATGATCGAACTTCAATATGAATTTAAAGATACCATGCTCTTGTTTATAGAAATTTTTCCAATGAATTGGTTTACACTAATCTCGAGGAAATATGCGAAGGTGATAGAATTTAATGACTCAAAAATCTCATAAAGATGCTTTACCTCTAGTATATATATATATATATATATATATATATATATATATATATATATATATATATATTTGTGTGTGTGTGTGTGTGTGTAAGTCTGGAAGCTTCGATGAAAATCAAGCTACACATAAACAGTCGATATGGTATACTGTTAAGATTTAGCCTTCGTCGGATAAAATTCGCCAAGAAATAGAAATTTCGCGTTTGAAAATGAATGAGCGTTATTGTATTTTAGTCCTTTAAATCACGTAATTGAATATGTCTACCGGTAAGTTTGATAGTTTCAGAAAATTAATTAAAATAATGTTTTATCAATGTAATGTAGACCTCCAAAGGTCTAATTTTTGTACAGAATTATAGTTTAGGCGTCAGACATTCATTAGAGCCGATATTCATATTGTCATATGAGTTCAAATAAAAACCAATAGTTGCATTGTCCTAAATTTCACGTAAGATATACTGAAAACATATCTATAAGATTTGAAAAAATAAAGTCAAGTGACCCGGGACTCCTAAATGTGTTTATCGACATTTAGTTAATTTTGTGATTCGAAGCTGTACTATATTGCATATAGCTCGATTTTTCTAGCTGATGGAAGTTTTCATGCAGAACAATTGAAGCCGCGAGTGCTATGTTTCTACAAGGAACTTGATGTCAAAATGTGCCAACGTTTCATGCAAAAACGTAAACAGTTCATTCTTGTGGATCTCCGTATTAAACCCTGCAACTATAAATGACGTATGTGCTAATTCTCCTAATTGTGGATAATCGGTTATTTTTCCGCAGGTTGCACCGATGATCTGGAATTCGGAAACACTTATTATCGAAGGTTACTGACCTAAGGCTTAGAGCACCAACAGCAAAATTTGTAAAGCCTGGGCGTTTGTACATGATTAAATTGTATTCACCAAGCGTTCCGGCTGCCATAATTATTCGTTATTTTTCAATCTTAGTCAAAGCTAATGCAAGGTTTTTTTATTATTTCGGCACCGGTGATGTAATACACCAACTTACACAGACCCAAATTACTGCCCGAAGATGTGAACGTGTTTCTGTTATCATGAAGTTGCGGTTTGTGTACCTAATTGAGTAGTCTTTGGCCTTCATTATCGCTCATGTGACCTCAACGAATGCGTTTATTTCTATCCACATAAAACCTAGGAGAATCGCACAATGATGACCTGTTTAAATTTCATTTTACAGAAGAAAAACGCTTTATGAGACATCTCCAGAAAGCAAATCACAATATTATTACTCTTCACTGTAAGAAATGATTGTAGGATCTGTAAAAATTCATTATGCCTTTAAATCTGTGTAATTGATTAATTAAATAATAATTATAGCGCGGTTGGTGGTAACAAGTTTTCGAGCTTAAGGAAAACACCAATCCCATTGGATTTAAACAGTCGTCGAATAACACAGCAAAACTACTGTCAATCATACATACTAACGCGTTAAGACCTTCCATGATCATCATCAGAGCACGACGGCATGCTGACTAGTGAGGATGAAACAGCAATGCATGCATACAGAAAGCAAAATTACACGTTGGACTCTCATCTCTAGTAGCCTCGTCACTGCGTGCGACTGGCGGGTAGTCTTGCTATGTTGTTCGACGACAGGTTAAATACAATTGGATTGGTGTTTACTTCAAGCTCGCAAACTTGATTTAAACAATTGCTTATTTGTTGTCGATATTAGGTTTTCTTAAATAGTTTGCACTTTTGCATTTAAAAGCATAAGACGATCTGCGAAAAACGCGCAACTCATAAATCTAACTTTATGATATACCTGTATAGTATATACGTTTAATTTTACAGTCATTACTTGGATTCTGACAAAATATTTTATGGTTGACATTTGATTCCGTACATAACGGCAATCATCATTCTTTGAAATACCTATATATAACAGCTAAATACTGTTTGTTGCGGAGAACTAATATATATGCAATTATGTATTAGGTGTTGCGAACCTAGTAACAAAATAGTTCAGTTCTGACCAGAAGGATAAACCAAAGGCAGCATGAACGGAAAGTATAATCCCATGCACATTCGTTTCGTGTTTACTGACGACTCATCAGAAGAAGCCGGTATTACGCCCTTTAACCACTATATATTTTGGTCAAGAATGTGGGATAATAGGACGGTACAATCACCTAGACGAATGTGTAAACCTGCAATAGTGAAGTTAACATCATATAATCTACGAAAATGCGACTTCAACGCTAACTCACATATATATATATATATATATATATATATATATATATATATAGGTTCGCAACACCTAATACATACTTGCATATATATTAGTTCTCCGCAACAAACAGTATTTAACTGTTATATATTGAATTCAATGATGTCATGCTTACCGCGAAATGTGATAACTGATATTGATCAAGGCCAGAGTGTATGGATATACTGGAGTAACAGGTGTTCCGAAATTGTTGTAATTCTCATTTTCGGTGAACTATAGCATAAATTTATATCCATCATGTTGGTATCATGTTCCGACTCGGAAACCATAGTGTTAGTAACATGTACCTTTTCGGTACAATAATGTTGGTATGGGTTACTAACACAATAGCCATAGTGTTGGTATCCTTTACAGACTCGGTATATATATTATATAGTGTGAGTTAGCGTTGAAGTCGCATTGTCTTAGACTATATGATGTTAGCTTCACTATTGCAGGTTTACACATTCGTCTATGAGATTGTACCTTCCTATTATCCCACATTCTTGACCAAAATATATAGTGGTTAAAGGGCGTAATACCGGCTCCTACTGATGAATCGCAGTAAGCACGAAACGAATGTGCATGAGATTATACTTTCCGTTCATGCTGCCTTTGGTTTATCCTTCTGGTCACAACTGAACTAATTTGTTACTAGGTTCGCAACACCTAATACATACCTATATTTTGTTCTCTGGGCCAAACTATGCTCGAACAAATCGGTAATCGTCTTTGTTACCGACGCTGTTACTCTTCTGTGCCGTTCTGTTTAGACATAAAGTTTCCGTAAACACTGCTTCAAATAGCACACTGAAAATCAATTCCGGCTCCTAAGGCACCGAAAGCATCTAAGCACTGCGATCACGAAATACCGGCCTACTTCCATAAGGTAATTTTTTATGAAAGGCAGCCTCTTGTTGAAAGGAACTATTTTTTCTAGTAATTAAAACAATGAATGTCTGAAACACAGATAACCATGATTCAAAAGCACCAACATATTTCATATTTGGTGCGCCTTATTGGAAGCGGCAAACTTTTTCGGTGGATTGCCGAAGGATATCAGAGTTTCGTAGCCATCCTTTAACTTTAAGTAGAGTTTAAAGCGATCTACCGTAGAACTGCAACGTTCCGTGCACTCAACTGGCCGCAATATTCTGGCTTATTGGTTCCTAAATTGAATCCATCACCTCGATAATATATTTTCTTTTTATTTCTTCTGAAATCTGCTTATCGATTGGATTCAAACACGGCTATTCCTCTGTAGAAAAATAAATGGCTATTCGTAAAATTAAATTTCCTAATATGTTTTAAAATTAAATTTAAAGTAAACAAAGGTTTTGAAAGTTTTAGAAAAAAATCAGGATATATAGTAAATTATTTTGATAAATCAGCATGATATTTGCCTGCATCAGCCCTCGCCACACCAGGGGTCTTGGCTTATCAAGTTGTTGTAAGCCACATTCTCTATTGGTAACACTAAATTATAAGCGGTTGCGTCAAATTGTGTAATCAGAAACTGTTCACTAAAGAATCCTTAAAAATAAATGTAAAAGAAACTCTTAATTCTGACAAAATTCCCCACAATTACTTCCGACGATGGCCATCTTTTACTGAGCTGAATTTTAAGTAATACCCCAAACAGATTTTGTAGAAATTTTAAGCTGGGCATTGCTAAGATGTTGACTTTCTACAGCATACAACTAATCCATGTCTGTGAGTTTGTGTATCTCGCTCTTATGTGGCTAGTTCGGACCTGTTGCCCGACCATTCGGACGTTGATTTTCGCCAGATTTGTATAAGCTATAGTCGTAGCTGACGTTTATGTTGCAATGTCGTAACGTGAATGATTACATACTACGTTTGTCGCCGACAATCGTAGGGAAAATGTGTCTCACTCTGAGATTTTGCAATAGACGAGTCTAATCGACATTTTTATGTGTTTTAAGTAAATTGTACGCGACAAAGCTGTGGCAACCGCAAGAGCAGAAGTCGACAGGGTTTCGACTGATTCATTAACGCTGATGTGTATTCTAGGAAGATAGCTATATGCTTTGAGTTCGACCAGCATAAAGATGATTGTTCCCCATGGTTGTCATACTGGCAATGGACCTGTTAATCTAACTGAACATCTGTTTTTTGCCTATGCCTTAGAAGAAAGCTCGTTTAGTATTGCTTTTTAATTCTGTACAACTCAGCTAATAGCTCTTGCGCGTTGGCTTGACAAGTGTTATGAAATTCTTGTTCTGAATTCTGCATAAAGCAATTCCACTTTTAACTCAAATTTAGCTGCTAAGAATCAATCTACACATTTTTACGCCGTCACTCTAACCATTGGAGCCTGTAACGAAAATTTTTTCACCAAACCTTTGTGTTTAAACTTTCATCACCAAGTGGTGTGAGTACAGATTTGGACCACGATGGTGATCGTAATCAGGTTTAAGTATCAAATGCAAATCCCTCTGTGTCGATAATTTGTTGCCAAATTAACGCAGTCACCATAATTTTGTCCAAATAATTAAGGTTCCTTCCATCATATCGATTCATTTTCCAAGCATAAAACTATCATCTGGACAACCCGTTAAGATGGTAACTTGGTTTACAACAGTACTGAAAGTTATATACGTAAAGCTTCATCAATTCCTCGAGACACGACTCAGAACCCAATGTGCGACTTATGGCATTCTTTATTATTTATTTAATAAATAAACAGGGGTTTGATTGCATAAACTTGTTCTCATATAGAAAAAATTGTTATATATATATATATATATATATATATATATATATATATATATAGTATATATATATACATATATATTCATTATTTCCCTCGTGAAAGTTCGATTTCGTTTAATATAGCATTTTCAATCATCCACGTCTTTAATCACTGGCTTTGTCATGTTACTTTTCTGCTGGTCATCTTTGCCTCATAAATGAACAATCAGACACTGTTAGCCCTATGGGCAGCCGCAACAAGATGTGTTATTTTCAATATCGGTATTTTTTCGTATATGAAAAGGATGAAGGCGATGTTTTAAAACTTTGTGTTTTTAATTTATCTGCCGTGTTTTATTGAACAGATGATGTTTAAAGAAATTACGAGTGTTGTTCGAAATACTAATGAAACTGTTTTAGTACTCCCTTCCTAAAAACAAGACGTTTGCGCAACTGATACATATTTATTGAACGTCGTTCATAGTTGCTAGACCGTAGATGTTTAATTTAATTATTCCTTCCGCGTTTAATTACAAATTTGAAGTAGTTTTTTTCATTGCAATGTACACTGTTTCAATGCATTTATAAAATTTAAAGTAACTATTTATGTTCAAATAATGGATATCAAATTTATTTTAAGGAAGTCGGGTATTCTCCAATTTAAAATATAAAACTGCTAAAATTCTTGCAAATTCCGTTAATAGCATTGAGAGAATATTATGCGATAACGATTTCAAATTTATAAAAAGAGGCATGAA
The DNA here is from genome assembly GCA_029291075.1 of Eudiplozoon nipponicum. Classification (NCBI taxonomy): domain Eukaryota; kingdom Metazoa; phylum Platyhelminthes; class Monogenea; order Mazocraeidea; family Diplozoidae; genus Eudiplozoon; species Eudiplozoon nipponicum. Next base: position 15,085 of record JAQBSW010008698.1, read on the forward strand.
AATAATATTTTTAAGACTTTAGTTTATCTACTCTGTACGCGCAGTCAAATGCCAAAGAAAAGAGTGCGTCCAAGCCTCCGCAAATGATACCTTAACCCCAAAAAATCCATCAATTGGTCAATTGAAAATCACGCCATATTCTGTCAGCTTACTAAGCATTTAGCTTGCGTGATAATTGCAAAATGGAGATCTTATTTAAGAGCCATATTTTAAAAAATTATTTGTTTCAATTTTACAACTTTAAAAGGTGCTTTCACATTAACCATTTAATTTGATTGCTTACGTATGTATACGTGCATATAGATTAGATTAGATAGATACAGATATATAGATAGATATAATCAATTGTGCATATCTTTATCAAATAATGTATGTTAAAATTTAATTTTGAGTAAATCAATTAGTGCTTCGTTTCAAATATAGCATTGCTAAAATCCTTGCAAATTTCGTTAATATTATCGACAGGAAGTTCAGTGAAAACTTACTTTACTTTACTTTACTGCGGCTGACTCCTTTTGGAGGATAAGCCGGCTCCAGTGACATTTCATGGAGTTTTATGGGAATTTGGTACAAGTGGTGTCCCCTCACCACTCGGTTCAGTGAAACAAGTTTTAAATTTATAATAAAAATTATATGGATTTTTAAGACTTTAGTTTATCTAATCTGCACGTTCTGCCAAAATGCCAAAGAAATGATACCCTAACCCGGAAAATATCCCTCAACTGTTTAATTGAAAATCACGCCATTTTCTGTTAACATGCTAAGAACTTAACTTGCATAACAAATGTAAAATGGAGATACGTAGTCATAGATCTTAATTGAGGAGCATGTTTCAGCTTTACATCTTTTCAATTTTAGTTATTGGGACCATCAAAGGAAATAGTGAAATAATTAGAGAATTTAAAAATACCACGAAGAAAAGATTGACAGCGTTATATATCTGATATCGGTTCAGCATAATTAGAAGCACGCAACGGAATAGATTTTAATTTCTTCCGAAAGAGGTTGTCAATGATTAAAAGTCCACAAAGTATAGGATTATACAGAAATAAGTATAAACGCAACGGTTTAAATGAAATTTAACTTTTGTTTTAAAATGAAACGAATATCGGTTGTAAGGGCAGTCATAAAAATTTCTTAAATCAAGGTTGGGTTCTTCAAATTAACACCTGACCCATTATGTGCATATATTTGTCAGTATAAACTGAGAATTGTATAGTGTAAAATAGACAATTCATTCAGAAAACCGGTTTCGTCCTTATTTGGAACTCATCACGCACTGTGCTAAACTTTCCGTTGGTAGTGCTCGAATCTGCGCACATTTGCTTCGGAATCTGGTGCTCTAACCACTGAGCCACCCTGCCGTATTATTTGCTTCATAAGGTCGTCTCTAGCTTCTATGAGCATTGGAAAGACAATGGGACCCGGAAAGGGTTGCAAAAGATTTTCAACTGGATAGAAGAACCAAGAAAAATCCTGTGTTAGTCGCGACACAGATCAGGTAATAGATCGTTTAAACGCAGAAACCTTTTATTATAATATCATTTGGAAATAGAACCATGACGGTTCCTCAGATTTTGGGACATCAATAAGTATTATCAATGTGAAACATTTACTGTGATTGGCTCAATTTGAGTGTGGTCTTAATAGTCTGGTACGTATTATTTTATTATGTAAAACAATATAACTTTTTTTATATGACAATAATATTAATTTTAACGTGTATGAAATTGGTAAGTAATGTTTTCATACATTTCTTATTATTTAAAACCTACTGTTATATCCATTTGTGACGAATTATAACCTTCTAAAGTCAGCTAAAATTACGAAATATAATCCGTACATATTGAGCAGATAGGATATTTGAGACACGAATCATGATAAGATATTTTTGCCGTGCAATGACATTATGAAAGAGAAAAAGGTTGTCAGTAAGCGACATTGACATTGTCAAAATAACTAAACAACTGAGATCAATTTAAAGATTATACTGCTTCTTTAGTGAACCATTTTCGGAGATAATTTACGTTTATTTAAATCTTGTTTGCGAATCTGAAATTAATGCAAATTCATATTTTAACCGGTCATAAAAAAAGTAGTAAATTTAGGCTCAATTCGGAAAACTTTATTGAAAAACGCGTATTATCAACAAGATGCCAATCAGTGAATTCTTATTACAATAACCATTATTTTACATTTATCAAATACATTATTGGATATACAGTACTCACCAAAATCGGCAGATGAACTGGCAGAGCGGTTGTCATAAGTGTCAGAGCTTGAATGCTGAAATGGGTAAGCAGTAGTATATTCCTCCAGGCAAGCGTCTCCATCATCTGTAAAGATATATGAAATTATATGACCAAAGAGTTTGGCAAGAAATGACTCCAAGATGATTCGACGTTTCGCGGTTGTTTGAAAATTTCCACTGATACTGCTTGAAGGCGGCAGTTTATTTGTACGAATAATAGTGCAAATGCGGATAACACTTCATAAATCAGCCTGCTTGCCAGTCGAAATACTCATTGGTACAAATAGTGCACTCTCCAAACGCCTACGCAGGCTGCAATTTCGAAAATAATTCACTGCTCAAAAGGCAGCAAATAAAAATCATCAATCCCAGACAGGAAAAATAGTGTACTTTTCAGTCTCGCAGTCTGTCTGTCAAACTATCCATTTATCAGCTCATTAATTTAAATTTTTTTATTATTAAGGCATATTTTTCAAACAGCAAAAAGCGCTTCTTACGTGTAACTTACGGGAAATTAAATATATATATATATATATATATATATATATATGAGTGTGTGTTTTCGAATGTGTGTATTCGCATTATTTTTTCAAAACATTAAAAATGGTCAAAATGATAACAAAAAAATTATCTTACAGCCTACGTTTCTTCTCTTATTAGACAAACCGAATTTATATCACAAATTCCACAGAATATCTGTCAACCAGTCACGAAAGGTAATTATATATATATATATTTGAAATTTTATTCTACTTTTATAATGTATCCCACACTATCCTAAGCATGAACATGTAAGACGTGTTAACAGATACAATATTTATATACCCGACAATCATATACACATTTAGTAGCAGACACGACTAACAGGTAGATCGGTTACTAAGACGATTTACACATATTACCTTGTGCACTAGGTTGCGACTGTTACCAAAGCGTTTTAAATAAGTTCCTGAATTTTTCCTGGGAGTAAATCTTCATTCCTTTGCATTTTCAGGTGCACGGATTCTATTTGGCTCTGATTGATGGCTCACACTTTTCCTATCACTCTGAAACTATCCATCAGTTGCTAGTCTGAAAATGATGTTTGAACTAGATTTTACGAAATTCCAATGTCATTTTCAGACAAGTAGTTGATGTACGCCTTTAGAGTGAAGGGACAAGTGAGAACCCATCAATCAATGCCAAATAAAATTTGTGCACCTGGGCATGCAAAGTAATCAAGATTTCACCGACCTATAAGTGCTAACAATTGTCTCGCACAAGAAACACGCGGAGTAATATTTTTAATGACAGCGCTGCACAATGTTAAACAATATTTGATCAAAACGTTTTTACTGTAATAACAATTTTCTATTTTTGCTTATATTTGGATTGATTACATGAAAAAGCTTTTGCTTATATTTGGATTGATTCCATGAAAAAGCTTTTATTCTATTTCAACACCATCGAAATACCGAAGACAGCTTATAAAATCTTACCACTGTTCTTTTCAAATTTACTCTAAATTAAATCAAAATTGCTGCTTAACAAGTTAGACTTGGAGTTATATTTTAAAAATGATGAAAATGTTCTCTTTACAATATTTTGATTAGATTTCGTGAAACCCCGTATCGGAAAATTCTAAGCAGTGCATGGAACATTTAAGACAATCTATCTTCCAGATCATCTTCATTGGATTCATTATCTTGATTAAAAATAACAATAGCGCCATTTTTAATAACCGATGCTTGAGCGCCATAAAACAATGAGTAAGAGATCTGAAACGAAAAAAACCATGGCAATAATAATAATCTAAATTTTTTAAAACATGTTAATAGGAGTTAATTATGTTGGGGAGGATCCAGTTCGGATGGTGATACTTGATTTTGGAATCGCACAGAAGTTAGGTGACCTAGACCACAACACACACTATTATGATCAAGTTTAGCTTTAGGTCAAGGGCCGATTTTCAATTTATGCTATGACGGTTTAAGTTTTTCTAATACTAGACCCATTGCAAATTAGACATTTCAATCAAGATTAGAATGGGCTTAGTGTACACCACGCAATTTTCGTTTTTAAAAAGTACAGCTATGCTACTGCTTCAAATAATCACATGTTAGTTTTACTTTCAACAAGAAAGTATTACAAACTACATGTCTAGGTCGACTGTTCGTCACAGAAATAACTATATGTGATTTTATTTTTCACTGTAACCCTTGAAAACTGTCAAAAAGAATGTGTTACGCATATTTTACATGCTGGAATTGAATTTCATATTTCTTTAAACATAAGAATGCTTAGTTAGTGGTTAATTTAACTTCTAATTGAAACGATATATATATATATATATATATATATATATATATATTTATATATCTTTTTGAAACGATATATATATAAATATATCTTTTTGCGTGTATATATAACGAAAATAGAAGCAGAATATCACTTTTATGTTATTTACGGAAGCCTGCTTTATTGCTTAACTTCGCTGCAAAGTAACATACAAAATTAGTGCATATACTCGCTTTCTTTGTTATACAAATTAATACCGTTATTCGTTTTTAGACTTTTCGATTTCCTTTTAACTTTGTTGTTTATATTGCTCAGATTTGAGCACAGCGCATTTTGTAGATTTATCTATCCCATAGCATGCATCTATTTTCTGTCCAATTACAAATTTATCCCAAATAGGTCTGCGGATTTCCGTTTTTACAAAAAACATATGCAAAGAAAGGCTTAGCAAATGTCTGTTAGCTAATTGCCAAGGTGAACATTAAAACATCAGTTATAGTAGAATATTGGTCATTTTTATAAATTATAAATTCATCTTTAGAAGTTATTTTTACTACACATTTAGAACAGCATAGAGAAAATGTATATTGCTAATATCATAACAACATAAAACTACAATTCTTTATACCTAAAATTATTTTAGTTTATTAGGAACATAAGTAAAAAAGTGTTAATTAAACGAACTTACTTCAATTTCGAAACAGTTATTTGATTAATAAGTTAAAAAGCGTGATTCATTTCTAATTTTTTTTAAAACGATCTTGTTATTTTTATTAAAAAATCATTGGTTGCGCGGGAGGTGTGAAAAATTAATTTTAATAAAGGTTGCGATCTTGATATAAACACAGCATCTATTATGTACATACATTTGTCAGTATAAACTAAGTATTTTGTATTATGGAATTTTGATGAGTTTCCAGTTAGGAGGAAACCGGTTTACTGGAAGAATTGCCTTTTCCCTTATATATTAGATGAAGGCAAATAAATTTAGTATACATACTCCGACAGCTCTAAATAATCACTTGGTAAATACTCTTTGTTGAGGAGAGTTAATGCATATGTAAGTATGCATTAGGTGTCGCGAACCTAGTAACAAATTACTTCAGTTGTGACCAGAAGGATAAACCAAAGACCGCATGAACGGAAAGTATAATCTCATGCACATTGGTTTCGTGCTTACTGGCGACTCATCAGTAGGAGCCGGTATTACGCCCTTTAACCACTATATATTTGGTAGAAGAATGTGGAATAATAGGACGGTACAATCTCCTAGACGAATGTGTAAACCTGTAATAGTGAAGCTAATATCATCTAAAGTCAACGACAATGCGACTTCAATGCTAACTCACACTATATAATATATATACCGAGTCTGTAAACGATACTAACACTATGGCTATTGTGTTAGTAACTGATACCTTTTTTGAAATCGATGAGAACCGGATACTAACACTATGGTTTCCGAGTCGGTACATGATACCAACCTGATGGATATAAATTTATGCTAAAGTTCACGCAAATTGAGAATTACAACAATTTCCGAACACCTGTTACTCCAGTTAAACCATACACTCTGGCCTTCATCGATATCAGTTATCACATTTCGTGGTAAGCATGACATCATTGAATTCAATGTATAAAAGTTAAATACTGCTTGTTGCGGAGACCTAATATATATGCAAGTATGCATTAGGTGTTGCAAAAATAGTAACAAAGTAGTTCATTTGTGACCAGAAGGCTAAACTAAAGACAGCATGAACGGAAATCCTAATCTAATGCACATTCGTTTCGTGCTTAATGGCGAATCATCAGTAGCAGCGGGTATTAAGCCTTTCAAGCACTATATATTTGGGTGAGAAATATGGGATAATAAGACGGTACAATCTCCTAGACCAATGTGTAAACCTATAGTAGTGAAGCTAACATCATAAAATACATACTTGCAAATATATTGTTTATCTGCAAGATACAGTATTTAACCGGCTCGGCAACCATAGTGTTAATACCGTGTATGTTTTCGTTACTATAATGTTTGTATCGGTTACTGACATAATAGCCATAGTGTTAGTATCCTTCACAGACTCGGTATACATATTATATAGAGTGTGGTAGTTTGGAAGTATCATTTTTGAGACTTTATATGATGTTAGCTTCACTACTACAGGTTTACTCGTTCGTCTAGGAGATTGTACCGTCCTATTATCCCACATTCTTCACCCAAATACACAGTGGTTAAAGGGTGTCATACCGGCTTCTACTGATGTGTCGCCAGTAAGCACGAAACGAATGTGCATGAGATTATACTTTCCGTTTATGCTGTCTTTTGTTTATCCTTCTGGTCACAACTGAACTAATTTTTTACTAGATTTGCAACACATAATACATACTTATAACATGGTACTCTGTTGAAGGGCATGCACTTAATTTAACGAAAGCAATTCTTGTTAGCATGATTTTTTTATCAGAATATTTGTTCACAATCCAGGCTAAACTCATTCTGAATCTATAAGTTGTATGACGATAATTATTAAAAACAATCCTGCGAAATAAAATATTAACAATCTTATGTATTACCAATCACACAATAGTGTTAATCTTCTGCCATACTCACCTTTTTCCCATCTTTCTCCAACAATAACTATGAAACGTGGAAACGTGTCAGTACATATACATAACGCTAACTTATAATACTATACGAAAGCTGAAAATTTTGTGTAGTCATTTTTATTATCACAGGTCTGTTATCTTTAAAAGGAGCAAAATTAGTGCCAAAACACATGCAAAGATAACAGTTTCAGACGAAAAGCTCTGTTGAATATGGATTGAATTCGAGTAGAATTTACAGTAACCAGAATACTGGAATCTGTCAGGTAATGTTGCATTTGTAATCGGTAGGTTGAGGCATGTGAAGTCCGTTGACTAAAGAATGCCGTTAAAGTTCACAAAAACGTGAAAGAAAAACGTAGCTAAATAAGCACAGTAATAAATGCTGGTATGATTGAAACAGATTGAAATAATTGGATATAGAGGCATCAGACCATCCAAATCGTGATCACACGAATAACTCTTGAAAATTTCGTGCAGACGAATACAACAATTTCAATTTGATTACTAGAGGGGAGAGGCACATATCTAATTTTGCTTTCCATATATATGAAAAGCGGTTTGATCACCGCTGGTCAGTTAGCTTTCCTATTATGATTGTGATCATGAAAGGTTGAGACACGTCAGTGCGTCCAACTGGCGGTAGTTTTGTTATGTTGTTCGACAACTGTTTAAATACAAATGGATTCGTGTTCACACCACGCTCGCAAAATTGATTTAAAGAAGTTTTACTACCACCAGCGCAATCAATAATTGCTTGGTTGTATTACCTATATATTTCTTTGTGGCGACAGCTGCAATCAGTTAATGTTGTGCTGTCGATATTTCCATTCAAGTAAAATGTATGCGAGACTACTAGATGAGAGAACCGCTAGTCAGTGTGCCGTCGTACACTGATGATGACCATTAGAAGGACGAAACGTGTCAGTGCGTGCGATTGGCGATAGCTTTGCTATGTTGTTCGACGACTGGTTAAATACAATAAGATTGATGATTACCTCAAACTCGAAAACTTGATTTAAAGAATTGTTGCCACCTCCTGCGCAATAAAGTATTGCTTAATTGTATTGCCTATATATTTATATGTGGCGAAAGCTACAAACAGTTTATGCTCGTGACTGCATAGAAATTGTGCAGCCAACATTTCCAGTCACGTACAATGTATGCGAGACTACTACAGGTGAGTTCCGCATAACTAATTTTACCTTCCAACTATATGCAATGCGGTTTGATCCTCGCTAGTCAGTTTTCCGTCGTACTCTGATGATGTCCATGGAAGTTCAACACGTGTCAGTGCGTGCGAGTGGCGGCAGTTTTGCTATTTTGTTCGACGACTGGTTGAATACAATGAAATTTGTGTCTACTTCAAGCTCACAATTTTGATTTAAGGAATTGTGCTACCCGCACAATTAATTATTGTTTAATTGTATTGCTATATATATATATATATATATATATATATATATATGTGTGTGTGTGTGTGTGTGTATTTATATATATATGGCGAAAGATGCTTACAGTTAATTTTAATGACTGCATATAAATTGTGAAGTCGAGATTTCCAGTTAAGTAAAATATATGCGAGATCACTAGATGTGTTAGCCGCTAGAGTGTTCGCCGTCGTAATCTGATGATGTACATGGACAGTCGAAACACGTCCGTGCATGCGACTGGCAGTAGTTTTGCTTTGGTGTTCGACGACTAGTTAAATAGAACGGGACTCGTGTTCACTTCAAACTCGAAAACGTGATTTGAAGAATTGTAAGAACCAACCACGCAATCAATTACTGTTAAATTATATTGGTTCGTTATTTATTTGGGGCGAAAACTGCAATCAGTTAATGTTTGTGACCGCATAGAAATTGATCAGCCGACATGTCAAGCCAAATACAATGAATACGAGAATACTAGTTTTGAGAGCCGCTATCCAATTTGCCACTGTACTCTGATGATGATAATGGAAGGTCGAAACGCGTCAGTGCGTGCGACTGGCAGTAGATTTGCCTTGTTGTTAGACGACTTGTCATATAAAATGGGATTCATGTTAACTTCAAGCTCGCAAACCCACTTAATCAATTTCTGTTTAATTGTATTGCCTATTTATTTATTTGTAGCGAAAGCTGCAATCATTTAATGTTCGTGACTGCATGGAAACTGTACAGCCGACATATCCATTCATGTACACTGCGTGCAAGACTAATAGATGTGAGAGCCGCTATTCAGTTTGCCGACTTACATTGATGATGATCATGGAAGGTCGAAACGCGTCAGTGCGTTGCAGCTGGCGGTAGTTTTGTTATGTTGTTCGACAACTAGTTAAATACAATGGGATCGGTGTTTACTTCATGCTCGCAAACTTGATTTAAAGAATTGTTGCCAACTCACGCGCAAATAGTTATTCTTAAATTGTATTGATTGTATATTTATTTGTGTCGAAAGCTGCAATTATTTATTGTTCGTGACTGCATAGAAATTGTGCAGCCCACATTTTCAGTCAAATACAATGTATGCGAGACTATCAGAGGTGAGAGCCGCATATCTTATTTTTCTTTCTAAATATTTGCAATGCGTTTTAACACTCGTTAGATACTTCGCCGTCGTTCTCTGATGATTTTCATGGTAGGTCGAAACAGGTCAGTGCGTGCGTCTGGGGGTAGTTTTGTTAAGTTGTTCGATGACTAATTAAATCAAATGAGATTTGTGTTAACTTCAAGCTCGCAAACTTGATTTAAACAATTGTTACCAGAACTCGCTCAATCAATTATTTTAAAATTGTATTGCCTATTTATTTATTTGTGGCGAAAGCTGCAATCAGTTTATTTTCGTGACTGCATAGAAACTGTGCAGCCGACATTTCCAATCAAGTACAATGTAAACGAGACTACTAGAGGTGAGAGCCGCATAACTAATTTTGTTTTCAATGCATATACAATGCGATTTGATCCTCGCTTGACAATTTGCCGTCGTATACTGATGATGATCATGGAAGGTCGAAACGCGTCAGTGCGTGAGACCGGCGATAATTTTGCTATGTTGTTCGACGATAAGTTAAATGCAATGGGATTCGTGTTTACTTCAAGCTTGTAAACTTAATTTAGAGAATTCTTTAAATCAAGTTTGCGAGCTTGAAGTAAACACCAATCCCATTGTATTTAACCAGTCGTCGAAAAACATAAAAAAAACTACCGCCCGCCGCAACGCACTGACGCGTTTCAACCTTCCTTGATCATCATCAGAGTACGACGGCAAACTGACTATCGAGGATCAAACCGCATTGAATATATATGGAAATCAAATTTAGATATGCGGCTCTCACCTCTAGCAGTCTTGCATACATTGAACTTGACTGGAAATGTCGGCTGCACAACTTCTATGCAGTCACGAACATAAACTGTTTGTAGCTTTCGCCACATATACATATATAGGCTATACAATTTACAATAATAGTTCGCGCGAATGGTGGTAACAATTCTTTAAATCAAGTTTGCGAACTTGAAGTAAACACCAATCCCATTGTATTTAACCAGTCGTCGAACAACATAACAAAACACCGCCAGCCGCAACGCACTGACGCGTTTCGACCTTCCTTGATCATCATCAGAGTACGACGGCAAACTGACTATCGAGGATCAAACCGCATTGAATATATATGGAAATCAAATTTAGATATGCGGCTCTCACCTCTAGCAGTCTCGCATACATTGAACCAGACTGGAAATGTCGGCTGCACAATTTCGATGCAGTCACGAACATAAACTGTTTGTAGCTTTCGCCACATATACATATATAGGCAATCAATTATTGTTTAATTGTATTGGTTCTTTATTTATTTTTTGCGAAAGCTGCAATCAGTTAATGTTCGTGACTGCATAGAAATTTTGCAGTCGACATTTACATTCACTTATAATGTATGCGAGACTACTGGATGAGAGAGATGCTAGTCAGTTTGCCGTCGTACTCTGATGATGATCATGGAAGGTCGAAACGTTTTAGTGCGTGCGACTGACGGTAGCTTTGCTATGTTGTTCGACGACTGGTTAAATACAATTGGATTTGTGTTTACTTCAAGCTCGCAAACTTGATTTATAGAATTATACACGTGGCACTAATTATGTGTAACTGAATAATTTCCTCTCTTGATCAAACGCATACACACATTCACGCATATACGTGGCGTACGCTTATCTTGTGAATCGTATGATGTTAAATCACTGTAATTTTACTTGGGTGGTTGTACACGTGCAGTAACTTTTTTCTTCTTCATCCAAAATACGAGAGCATATACACATGCATGGCGTACGCCTATCTAATGAGTCGTCATTACGTGTTTTGAAATCCCTATAATTTCATTCTGATGAGTGTACACATGCAGACTTATACACACAAATACATGGCATAAAACTATTGAGTGAAATATATCTAACAGTAAGTATAAATTGAACAATTTAAACTAAATTTACCACTTGCCTTAGTGATTGTCGAATTGTTTATTGGAAGTGCTTTCCTTTGAAAAATGCTACTGAAAACTGAAGTCGAAATATTCGGAGTCCATTTGGAGACAGCTTATGCAAACGCCTTGTTGGACTCAACAAGAATCAAGTAAATCTAAATTCCAGTTAGATGGCTTCATCGTATGTGCTTATATGAGAGCAGACTAACATCGTTATTGGGAGGTAGATTTCTATTTCCCATCAAACCATATAACTACAGTGGAAAAAATAGTTGAATATAGGGAAGCAACGTGTCTTATTAATACCAAAAGTTAGTTCGAAGTAGGAAAAATAGAAGACCTATGAATTTGCATTTAAAATCGAAACCGAAGTATAAATCCAATGAACAAATTTATGGAATATCATATTACTTACTCATAGAAAAATTAAGTAATATGGAAAGGAAAGGTGATCGGTGACAAATAAGTTAAACGAATAAAGTTTACTCTAAATAAAAGCGTAATCATATTAAGTGTAAGGAGGCAAGAGCAGACAAAGATTCTATGCTTGTAGGCAACAAATTGAACGGGGTGCTATTTAAAATTTATACTGCAAATAGTACTACAGTCTGTATCCTCAGTGTAAACTTTAATGAAGTAAATTTTTTCCATCAACTATTAGTAAAACCTAATCTACTATTCTGAAATTTGTACGGATGCTAATTTCCGAAGTTATTCATGCGGTCACCTCTTCTAAAAATTTTGTTATACTAAGTTCCATGTAGAATTAGCATATTTGCCATTGTTTACACATTTGTCTAGGAGATTGTATCGTCCTATTATTCCACATTCTTCTACCAAATATATAATGGTTAAAGGGCGTAATACCGGCTCCTACTGATGAGTCGCCAGTAAGCACGAAACGAATGTGCATGAGATTATACTTTCCGTTCATGCTGCCTTTGGTTTGTCTTTCTGATCACAACTGAACTAATTTGTTACTAGGTTCGCAAAACCTAATACATACTTGCATATATATTAGTTCTTCGCCACAAACAGTATTTAACTGTAATATATTGAATTGAATGATGTCATGCTTACCGCGAAATGTGATGACTGATATCTATGAAGGCCAGAGTGTATGGTTTAACTGGAGTAACAGGTGTTTGGAAAATGTTGTAATTCTGAATTTGGGTGAACTTTAGCATAAATTTATATCCATCAAACAGAATAAACAATTTAACAATAGTTGATTGCGCGGCTGGTGGTAAAAATACTTTAAATCAAGTTTGCGAACTTGAAGTAAGCACCAATTCCATTTATTTAAACCAGTCGTCGAACAATATAACACAACTAACGCCAGCCGCAACGCACTGCCGTATTTCAACCTTCCATGATCATCATCAGAGAACGACGGAAAACTGACTATCGAGGATTCAATCGCGTTGAATATAAGGCGGAAATCAAATTTAGATATGCAGCTCTCACATCTAGCAGTCTCGCATACATTGTACTAGACTGGTTAATGTTCATGACTGGATAGAAATTGTGCAGCCGACATTTCCAGTCTAGTACAATATATACGAGACTGCTAGATGTGAGAGCTGCATATCTAAATTTGATTTCCATATATATTCAATGCGTTTGGATCCTCGATAGTCAGTTTTCCGTCGTTCTCTGATGATGATCATGGAAGGTTGAAATACGGCAGTGCGTTGCGGCTGGCGTTAGTTGTGTTATATTATTCGACGACTGGTTCAAATAAATGGGATTGGTGTTTGCTTCAAGTTCGCAAACTTGATTTAAAGAATAAACAATGTTTGCCCGCGTTTGCATACCTCTCACTTGTTTATAACTTACCTTGCTGTTTAACATTTCCAACACAATTTGCAACGTCATTAGACTTCCATCTAAAATCTGGTTGTTCAGTTATAAACAGTTTAAAGCATTCCATCGCCGCTGGCACAGGAATAGTTGTGTACATAAGTATAACATCTAAGCTGGCTAATCTGTCACTTTCAATTAAATTAAATTTCATGACTATATGTAAGACCTGATAGGTGCTCATTAGAGTATGTTGTACGCGGAATTAATTTTTATATCAATTAACGTGGTTGTAAGTTGACACGAGTCAAGGTACACAATAGTAAAAAACGTTTGCTGACTAGATATAGCGACTTAATAATTTAGTCAAAATCTTGAGCTTGCTTATGATCTGGTATTGTTTACCATTCATAAACTTGACAAATTTAACTGAATATAGGGGCATGTAAGATATCTAGGTTTGTGTAATCTTATCATGAATTACTCAACCAAATGACTAGTCTAAATATGTTTGTTCAAATGAATTTGTAGCAGTGTTTACTTGATACACGTTGTAAACTATTGAGATGCACATATCTAAACTTAGAAGAATATAATAATATATATTTAAATATGGGTATGTTGTTGTATATGTAGGCATGCGTAATTGTTAAAGAAACACCAGAATTGATTAATAGTAAACCGTAGTAACGATAATTATTTCCGTGTTTGTTTATTGTGCTTTCTGTGTTACTATTTGTGTGAATTTCGAACAAGCTCTGAAGATTAAACACTGTTTGTTGCGAAGAACTAATATATATGCAAGTATGTATTAGGTTTTGCGAACCTAGTTTTGACCAGAAGGATAAACCAAAGGCAGCATGAACGGAAAGTATAATCTCATGCACATTCGTTTCGTGCTTACTGGCGACTCATCAGTAGAAGCCAGTATAACGCCCTTTAACCACTATATATTTGGTAGAAGAATGTGGAATAATAGGGCGGTACAATCTCCTAGACGAATGTGTAAACCTTTAATAGTGAAGCTAACATAATCTAAAGTCAACGACAATGCGACTTCAATGCTAACTCACACTATATAATATATATACCGAGTCTGTAAAGGATACTAACACTATGGCCATTGTGTTAGTAACTGATACCTTTTTTGAAATCGATGAGTACCGGATACTAACACTATGGTTTCCGAGTCGGAATACGAACAAACGTCTTAAACCGAACTTGTTTATAGGATCTCATGATGATTTGTTTCTAATTTGGCAACATTGGAATAATGAACAAACAAACATCCTTAATAAAGAAAATAGTATGGTTAATCTAATGTTCACATTTGAAAATAAAACAAGAGAAGAGATAGCATTCCTTCATCTGAAACTGAGGCAGAATGAAGGAATATGAAAAGAAGATGTCTATAGGAAAAATACATATTCGGGTATCCAGATATGGTGTGAAATGCAAATTGATATTTTGAAATCTGTGGTATTGAGATGTCTTAGAGTAGCTGATTTGAAGAAATGATGAAATGAAAAAACGTAAAGAAATATTCAAGGAGAAGGGATACGCACATGAACTAAAATTTAAGACAATGATAGGAGTAATAAGAATATTCGATTCTGAATCGATCCATGAAAAGCAGGACAAACTTCAAGATTACCGTAGGACATTGGTAACACCAGATTCAAAATTAAGTATAAAAATAAGATTATTAGGAGCCAAATATAATATAAGAACCGTATTGAGACAAACGCTCAACTTAGGCAGTAAACCACCAAACCAAAAAAAGAATAGAACCTTTGAATAGGTCAGACGTATATGAGATATATGGCTAAAATTGTATTGTTGCATCTGTAGAATAAACGTTGCGCCCAATCAGTTTTATAGGAGTTGAACATAAAACAGTCCGTAAATATGGTCACGCGTAGAAATCGTACCTAGTTAGATACCCACAGGAATCTGATCATCAGATGGATTGGAAAGGCCGTAAACATATCTCCACATGTAACCAACTAGATTAACCAGATTAAAAAGAGAGTCAATTGGAATAATATTGAGAATGTTTCAGGAGTTGGAAAATCGCTAGGCCCAATATTCAATGCCGCACTAGCCATCAGCAGGAAAAGACAATCAGAGGAATCCTAAGAATTAATTATTCAGAGAAAAAGATAAAAGGTTAATGAAAGAGTGAATAGATTCAACATTATAATTTCAATCTTGTTTAGTTCTTTAATTTGCTTTACTTAACCTGTTATTCATTTTGTGTAATGCCTTAAAACTCTTCTGTAATTGGATCTGAAGTATCCATTTATGCATGAGCCTCTTTCGCATTTATTTTAATTGGCGGTTTTAATATTGTATTTTAATACTAATGACTTGATGTTTCTAACATAATGCCGTTTAAAGCGCTCTTGGTGTACCCGGTTTACGTACTTTAATTTTGAATAGAATTTCCACATTTTTTTAACTTTATTATTTAACAAATCCTAGGCATAAACACGAACACTGATTTGTTATCGAAGTCTGATCAGACCATTTATTTTTCACAATGATTCAAAATAACTAATCTATGATAAAACAACAGAAAGTAATGGAGGAGTTATCTGTGGCAGTCTATCTAAAAGATTCTTTCTAAAAATGCATAAAAGTATTTGATTTACAACAAGTATTGATTGCCCGCTTGGGAAAATTCTCGTGTGTTTTTAGTCTTTTAAAAATTAAAAAAATGAATAGTTATTGTGGATAGATTGCCCACGCATTTACATAAGATAGAATTATAGCTACTTACAGACAGTTCCTATCCACCAAAATCCGCCTACTTCCCACAACATATAAGCGAGAGCCACATTCAAATTTTCAGCTTAATACACGTTATTGTGTATTAAGTTTTGTGCACCCGGTAACACATTAGATTAAACATGACCAGAAGGATAAACCGGAGTCAGTATGAACGGAAGGTATAATCTCATGTGCACATTTGTTTCGTGCTTACTGGCGACTCATCAGTAGGAGTCGATATTACGCTATTTACACACTACATATTTCGGTGAGGAAAGTGAGAAAATATGACGGTACAATTTCCTATATGAATGTGTAAGCCTGTAGGAGTGAAGCTGTCTTCATATAAAGTCTTCGACAATGGGAATTTAAAGCCAACTCGCTGTATATATAATATATATACCTACTGAAGAGTCACCAATAAGCACGAAACGAATGTACACGTGATATTATACCTACCGTACATTCTGACTTTGGTTTATCATTCTGGTCATATTTAAACTAACTTGCTTCTGGCTACGCAACACCTAATACGCAATTATATATATATATATATATATATATATATATATATATATATTAGTTCACCGCAAGCCCCAATATCTAATATGTGTTAGACAGATCGCCCCCGTGCTATGATAATGACCATGGAAATTCGAAACACGCCAGTGCGCTTCACAGAATGTAGTAATCCAGTGTTTTACGACAGGTAAAAAGTGAAATTATTGTTAATCCAAGATAAAAAACTATGACTTAAATCATTGATATCAGACTAATACTTTCGTGGCTGCACAGAAATTGCGCACACAATTGAAATAAAATATATGCAAAGCAACGGAGCCTTCCAGTGATTTTTAATAAATTGTACACGAAAATCGATTTGGTCCTCGATCATCGAGGTAGTTACGCTACCTGGTGAATTGGCTCAAAATATGGGCTTTGTGACTTTATCATTTTAAATTCAAGTAGGGACCCATTGTTAATTACACATGGGCAATTAAAGATTGTTTAATTGTATAGCTTTTTTAGACGTGGTAACATTTAAACATAATTACATTCATATAATTAAACGAACATTGGTTGCGCGGGTGGTGATAACAATTATTATAATCAAGGTTGCGGTCTTGATATAAACACCTGACCCATTAATTACTTACATATGTCGGTATAAACTAAGAATTGTATAGTGTAGAAAAGGCAATTCATCCAGTAGACCGGTTTCGTCCTTATTGGGAACTCATCAAGTACTGGCCAGAATTTGCCGCGGACAGGATACGAACCTGGGCACGTCTGCTTCGGAATCTGGTGCTCTAACCACTGAGCTATCCTGCCGCACACTACACTACACACAATTTTCAGTTATATACTAACTAATGTAACTTGGTTAGTCAATTTTTCCTTTAGGTGGAGCTCATATGGCATCCATTTAGACCCAAAGTTCCAACTAACCATGCC
>JAQBSW010008699.1:0-32662 GCA_029291075.1 Eudiplozoon nipponicum
TTGAATTATTTTAAAATTATGCCACAGTTTTGAAATATTTCACTTATTGAGCTTTTAAGTAGGTAATTCTAATATTTCTTTTTAGAATTTCCAGTATGTTTAAAAAATTATTATTATTATTATTATATCATTAATATATATTTGTGTCTCCGTTATCATAATTAAATTTCACTTTATATTGTATTCAAATTAGATGATTTTGATTTTTTTTAATTTCGACGCTCAGTCTTAATAAAGCGAAATTTTTTTTAATGTGATTTATTCGGTATTGTAGCATCCTTTCAATTCCCTTTGCACCATTAAATATAACAAAAATTTGTACCAAGATTTAATTGTTAAATATGTTTACTTAAATCAAATTGGATGGCCTTTCTCATCTGATATGGTTTGAATGTTTATTTTCTACACGTAAATCACTCTTCATAAATTGATTATCAGAGCCTTGTACGAGCGTTGGGAAGAAGGCACTGTTGTATCTACATTCTGAATGAATGAACAGTCTTCCTTGGTATTAGCAACCTCCATAAAATCCTCATGACCATGAACAACTACTGGAGATCGTCAAAATGGTGCATTTTACGACATTAATGGCTAATTGGTCGTAAAAGGCATATGTAGTTTTGCTTTATATCTACAATTAATTAGCACCAGTTATACCAGTCCTGTAACAGCTTCTTTTACAATTTGTCTTATTCTCGAATATCATACTTTAATTACGCTCTGTGTGTGCCCTCTGCTATATCGTTTTATTGGTATTTAGCTATCTTTGCGCTATTCCTATTTATATTATTAAGCAATCATTTGTTGCGCGGGTGGTAATAAAAAATATTTAAATCAAAGTTGCAATTTTGATATGAGCACAAATGCCATTATATATATATACATATTCGTCAGTATTGACAAAGCACTGTATAATGTAGCAAAGGAAATTCATCCAGTAGACCGCATTTGTCTTTATTGAGATCTTTTTATGTACATTTCTGCAGATAGAGTTCAAAAATTGGCACGTCTGCTTCGGAGATTCTGGCTCTATATAGATGCCACATATGCTACACCAGAAGGAAAGACTAACCAAAGTTTATTAATTAGTATAAAACTGAAAATTGTGTTTAGTTTACGGCAGGGTGGCTCAGTGGTTAGAGCACCAGATTCCGAAGCAGACGTGTCCAGGTTCGAGCCCTGTCCGCGGCAAATTCCGGCCAGTACGTGATGAGTTCCCAATAAGGACGAGATCGATCTACTGCCTTTTCTAAATTATACAATGATTGGTTAATTTTGGCATATATATAGAGATTGGTGCTCATATCAAGATCGCAATCTGAATTTAAATAATTATTCTGATTTTTACAAAGAGAGATGTTCTCTAGATGTTATATTCTCTTTTTTGCTGCATTTTATTCAAGTCATGAAAAACAGTTAATTCATTGCAAGTAAATTTCTTTTTAATAAATAAGACAGTCCTATTAAAATGACGCACATCTTGCGAACAATTGATTTATTCATTGCTCCAAGCTTTTGAACGAGTTAATGGGTACAAATAGTTTTTCCTGTTTTTATATATAACATTTTTAACGTGCTGATCGGCAAGTGGGAGTGGGAGTGCCAAAGGATGGGTCTATAGATGACTACTTTTACCACCACGAGTGCTCTATTGGTTTCATTCTTGGGCCTGGTTAAAGTCTTTGTGTTTGAATTTTATTAAAATTCGTTGTCATAAGAACGCCCGTATTGTGTGCATTTGAATCAAACGCGCAGGTTCAGAAATCTTTCAGAGACCATCTGTTTCTACAGCCCACACTACACCTGGTTTAATCCATGAGTCCAAATACAATCCTCTTTGCGTTTGAATTGGATTAAAACTCCGAGTAATGCGACCGCTCGTATTGTGTGCTTGTGCAGAAATCCTTCAGGGACCATTTGTTTCTACAGCCCACACAAAATTTGGTTTAATCCATGGGTCCGATTACAGTTTCCTTTGCGTTGGAATTATATTAAAATTCCGTGACACGCGACAATCCGTATTGTGTATATTTGAATAAGATGTGCATGTACAGAAATCCTTCATGGACCATCTGTTTCTACAGCTCATACTACATTTGGAACACTATGAAAGAAATTTTGACGATGCTGTTCTGATGGCAGAAAAGGTAGATGCGCTTTAAAGAGCTAATGAATGCGCTCGATATTTGATCGCCAACAACGGTCTAAAACTAAATATCAAAAAATTTCGTTATGGGCAATTTCGAAACCGTAGACTAATATTGTATGTAATGGCACTCTGCTGACGTTCAGCGAATTATACTATTTAATATATTTGGTGACACCAAATGGATCAGCTTCTGTGGAGATTTCCAGACTTGTTAACCTCGTTGCAGCTTCGTTTTTCAATTTTGTACGATCGAGAATTGCATGTTTTTCACACAGTAACTATGTCCAAACTCCTCAGGTCATGTATACTAATGATCCTCATTTTTTTGTGAAAACTGCTGGTAACTAACTATATCTTCCTGAGCCAGCGTAGCTCTGAAAAGCGATGTTTTTTATTTATTTAGCTGCAAAGGGCGTCAGGAAGCATTAATCTGATGATCAAATAGGTGTTGCTGCAGGTATTTTTTTATTGTGGACGGTTTAGATGAATCTATGGAATTAAGACTTAGTGCAAAACTAGGCTTGTTATATAATTAAGTTAGGGCTTCAATATACAATTTGTTTCTCAATTTATATTACAAATTAATAAAAATGACTAATCTAGAAGTTATTCATAAGTGTAATATTCGATAATTCTTGTTATTTTTTTCAACTTTTCAATCGGTCAAATACAATATCGTGTTCGTGAAAACGAGAAGTGGAGGACAGGCATTTGTTCTTTTGGTGAAACGATCTTCAATTAAACTTTTTGTTTAATCCTTACCTGGTTTTTTGAACGGATATAGCTGATCTATCATCGTGTTTTCAATTTGGATAAGTTTCCCTAAAATTGCTTATTGTCCTAACGCTGCCAGACTAATAAGGATTACTTTAGGTGAAAAACACTTGCTTCATCTGCCTGGCAACTGCTTTGTGAATGCCTCATATGCAAGGTACAGCAGGCACTTGCTCGCAAGGCCAGTAGAGAATTCATGCAATCAATACACACATAAGAAGATATTAAATGATTAAAATCAACTTTGCTTATTTGAACTTAACACCACACGCGTAATCAGCGAGGTCTAAATTGAATAAATTCACGAATATGTTATGATCGTGGCCGCATAGAAATCGTGCAGCATATTCGCCTGTCAAAGGTATTACGAGCAGCACAATTAAGTGCGAGAACCCCATTTTTGTAGCTAAAACGTTTATATAATTGATTTAAATTGCAACTGAGTATGATAAATAGTATATTTTCCTTAGACCATTGAATAATCGAGAAATTGATAACTGTGATAATAGACATATTCTCGATTATGATATTTTTTTTCTTAAATATATTATATTTGTAATATTAAAAAGCATTAGACAGTTTGAAGTTCATTCAATAGAGAACCAATATTTCATTTGCCACGAACTAAACCATTTTATCTTAGTCATTTACGCCCGTGTTAAACAGGTGGAAAAAATTATGTCCTTCAAATCATACTTGCAGTCCGGGTTGACAAAATAGTCAAATAGTCACCATGCATATTATAAGCTGCCTATTGATTGACAACATCGACGACAATTATTCAAACCTCCAAAATACTGGGAGATTAATAAGATCATTTTCTCATCAAATGAAAAGATTGATCGAAGATGAATTCAATGCCTTTAGGACAAAACTAGAAACGTGTATGAAAATAATGATCGATGAAATAATAGAAGATTTAGAAAAACTCGCTGGTCAGTCGAACGTTCCTACTATTCATATCGCTTTTCCGCACACTTTTGCAAGTGCAGTCTTGTCATAACTTTGCATCACTAAGCGTAGTCGAAACGAACATGATATCATCGACATTAAGACTGCAACCTAAAACGTCTTTATTGATTTGCAAAGATGCTTCACTCCAAATAAGCTTAGCGAGAAGGACTGAATGTGAGGACAGCCATCGTTCTAGAACAATACTGAAAAACTTGAAAATGCAGCGAAATCATGTCAAAGTGACAAATAGACGAATTTAAACAAACTACGAATAGACAAAACTATGCGAATTTAGGCACCTAACAAATAAACACAAGTTATTTTACTAGAGGCCTCTGTTTGTGGTGTAGCTTAGAACGAGATCTTAAATAATCATTCAAAATTCAAACATGGAAGCAAACAGAAAGGCGAATCAGCAAATATTGAAGTAGTACAATTTTATCCCCGTTGAAATGTCTACATATTCTCATGTTTTTATCATTAGAACACATCTTGTTGATTTTATTTAGATCGTCCATGTCGACCGTCTTTTTCAGAACCGCCCTCCTTATTCACAAATATGCAAAGTTACTAACGAAAACTGACATGTGATCAAAATGAAAGTTAAATTATTCATTCATTTATATTGATATGCATGAAAACTTCTTAAAAACGGTACTTTTCGCGAGTTTCCTGTGGATTGCAGTCTAACAGATGCATGCCAGAGATTAGAAAACATCCTATTTAACGGTTAACTGGGCTATCTACATTGGCAAATGGAGTTTCTCACAAAATTTGAATACAACTATTTTTTTAAAGATTTCCCAATCCTTCTTTTATAGCAGAAATTGCATGCTTGACAAGAATTGCTATACTCTAGAAAATTTCTCGTACGTATAATTTATGAATTAAATTGGCTGGTTCCCAACATTTAAAGAGTAAAAGTTGTGAGTTCTAATCGCAATATATGGCAATTCAAAACTATCCACATCGTCACTTTAAATGCCTTTATTGTATTTTTAGCTCAACCTGAACACTGCTGCTTAAAATTTGAAGAACAATTAATTAAACTACCTTTTCCATCTGTGTGGCGTTTTTTATAAACTCATCTTTTGGCTCATTTGCTTTTTCTTTTATTTTTCATATTTTGCCCGCTTCTGATATTTTCTGGCATCACAATAAGGTCTTGCTTCCAGTTTATCAACTAGAGAATTACAACCGAGGCTGTGTCGAGGTATCCGAACAAGTGACTTTCAGCAAAACAATATAACGACACTAAGATCTGTTCATGATTACACTACTGCTGTTGCTAATGACATGGGATCGATTGGTGATCCAGTTTCATGCTATTATTACTACTACCTAATTGGTCCACAACGCTTGGCTTGTGAAGAGTTTGTGTTTTCTGTGTGCATCTGGCGGGCAGGTGGTTTGGCCAGTCTGATTCCTACAGATGAGGCTCTTCTCATGACAGGACAGGCTGGCTTCTACTTTGTATATACCTTACTGCCGAGAATAGCTGACACTAAGGACACAACTGAAATTAAAAACGGTGACTTCGACGAAGGCGTTCACCTTACCGAGGTGCGAACTGATAGATTTGCTGATTTGTTTAGAGCTGACTTTGTTGCGGAACGCTGTACAGTAAATGTTCAGTAAGTGAGTAGCTCAGTAATCTTTTAATTTTGCTTTGCTCAGTAAAGCAACTTACTTTAACTAAACTCCCCTTTATTCAGTAATTTAAATACAACCCTAATTTTATGATTAAATACACTCGTGTTAGATTCGTCATTCAAAATGTTGTTTTGTAAAGTTATAAAGATTAAGTGATCCTATTTAGTTCAAAAGAGTACACGAAGTCGTTATATTTTGCAGCCGTAAATAAGTTTTGCTGTATTTAATTATATGAGGTGTTTCAGTATTTGCCTCTTTATAGACTACGAAAACCTCTATTATATATTTATTTGATACGTTGAATGTTTAAATATAATGCACAATTAAACTTTTTAAAACGACTCCAATATCATTACTAGTTAAGCCACATAGAATTTTGAGTAATTTCTTTATAGTGTGCAAAATATGCCTCTCATACAGTGGCTGTCTGATTGGTATTATTTCAAAAATAATCATATTCAGAGCAAAAGTACATAATCAAAGCTGAATTAAATAGGCGCGATTTTGGACCCAAACAATTAGTGCCCAAATTTGCATCAGGGAAAATAACAGTCATTTGCACTGTGTGGGATATTTTGTATATTTTAACAGACCGGTTGACAAGATTTTTGGGATTTTCTAAATTAGTGTGAAAATTACAATGTCAACATCATCACCTTCATCATCACCAACGTCATCATCATCATTATCATCATTACTATCGTCGTCGACGACATCATTATCGATATTATTAGTAGTAGTATTAATAATAATAGTAGTAGTATTAGTATTAGTATTATTATTCCCATAATCATTATTATCATAAAAATCGATGGTATTTTAAAATTGATACTTCACTGCCGCATAACCGCGAGAAAAAATAAATAATGAAATAACATTATAAATAATATTAAAGGCCGAAAAAATGTTTTAAGGAAATTATCTTGATGGAGTGACATACCTAAACAACAAGCAGAAACGAAGCCACGTATACTTCTACAAAAATAGTTTAAACCAAATCAGTTTTAACGCAAGAAAACATAGGCAATACAGCTTCGTAGTCGTTTTTTATAAACAAAGCCAAATGTAAAAGTTAAATATTAAAAATTGCAAGACATGCATTGTGGCTACTCTATGAGTAGCCTGCTGCAAGTTCGCTATTGTGTACGATTCGACGTTATATCACGTCAGGAACTTCGATGAACAAGTTTACGCCATCCTGATACATAAACAGGTTTTGCTTTGTCCAAACGGATTGTTTCTTTATTTCAAAGCTGTTCGCTCTATGTCTTACACTAATTTGGCACTACCTCTGACAAGAATGCTTTACTGGGCAATTGAACAGCATGGATACTTAAGACGTGGCCAAGCCAGCAATATTAATAGAGCAATAAATGTTTGCTTGACGAGAAACATTGATTGAAGAATTAAAAACAATGTCTACGAATGAGTTCCCAATATGGACGAAAACGGTCTACTGGATGAATTGCCTTTTCCACACTATGCAATACTTCGTATATACCAACAAATGTATATAAATAATGTGTCTGGTATTTATATCAAGTTCGCAACCTTGATTAAAAGTAAGTAATATCTGTGTTGCTTATCCATTGTTGGTACTGTATGCGCTGTTCTTCTCAGACTGCGATAATAGTATAGTTATTAGTGTCTAAGTTCTTAGAATCTATAGGCCCATAATTTTAAAACAGTTTAAGATATTGGCATTTGTGCATAAATGATGAAGGCTGGAAAAGGCTATTTTAGCTTATGTACCTCTCATATTCCCATTGTGTTTCATGATGCATTGGTTATGGATGCAGAATTTGCCGCGGGCAGGGCTCGAATCTGGGCACGTCTGCTTCGGAATCTAGTGCGGAAAATTCAGGACAGTACGTGATGAGTTCCCAATAAGGACAAAACCGTTCTACTGGATGAATTTCCTTTTCTACATTGCACAATGCTTAGTTTATACTGACAAATGTATGTACATAGTTGGACAGGTGTTTATATCAAGATCGGAAACTTGATTTATTTAATTTCTACATTTAGTTAAATTTGTTAAATTTTTCCCCCGAAATCAGTTTGTTTTGCTCATCCAGTTGACAGGTATTTACATAATACATTCAATCACTTTACTGCTTCATGATCAGACTCCGTCCTTTTATTAGCGTAACTTTGTTTTCATAGCAGTTCCCTGTGTTGTTTGTGAAACTCGCGTACTAATCTTTACAAATTATGCTCTCATATTTATGTTTGGAATTTTAAAATACCTCGCAACGCATAGGTATCTACAGGTATCGTGTTATCGTTCTTATATTTGTTATTTTGCATGTTAGAAAAAATTATTTTGATAAAGGTAGGAGTGAGGAAAGTTATACAACTTTGGCAGCACCACAGGATACCTATGATACATTCTGCTTTTAAGTAACTTTTAAATGTTTATTCAAATTTCTCAGGGCTGTCCTTATTGTTTA
Source organism: Eudiplozoon nipponicum (assembly GCA_029291075.1). Classification (NCBI taxonomy): domain Eukaryota; kingdom Metazoa; phylum Platyhelminthes; class Monogenea; order Mazocraeidea; family Diplozoidae; genus Eudiplozoon; species Eudiplozoon nipponicum. The sequence goes on from JAQBSW010008699.1 coordinate 7,984, forward strand.
TATTTACGCCGCTGTTTTCTTTTGCGGAACAGTTGAAAGAACTCGTAGGTCGGTAAGATCTTTAATCCTATACATTTTCAGGTGTACCGAATTTTGGCCTTGATTGATGAATTCTCACTTGTTTCTTTATAATGAAGCCCTCCATCAGCTGCTTGTCTGAATATGACGTTGGAACCCATCTTGTTGCTTACATGTAAACTTTTAATATATACATAGATATTTATATGGTTTGGACACAGATATTTAAATGAAAAATAATAATTTTCACAGGATATGAGTGAAAATGTTATTTTGGTTGAGTTACGGTTCGTTAGTGTAGGCTTCTTATTCGGTCTATTCCAAACGATAGAATAATACTATATATTCTTTCAATAGTTTTACTAACGTCTCGCTCTCTCTATAACCTAGTGCACACAGGATGAGATTAGATAAATCGTGAATTTGAGGATTACTGCAATATGGTTAAAATAATTAAAAAAACTTTGTTGATCCTTCTAAACGTCCGGAACAGCAATTAAAAAATCGAGACATCACGGATAGGCGTGTATGTCAATCCATAGTTTTTTCTTATAGTTATTCTAAAAATGTCACTTTTGTAGAGTAGACATGCGTATATAGGTTGGTGTGTGTGTGGTGAAGGGGCGGTGACATGGATAAGTTCGTATATATATTTGAGTATTAGAGATTAGGCATGAAGACCGGATATTAGGGCAGACAATAAAAAATACTTTAGGAATTATAATAAATATAAATAGATCTGACTTAAATGAGGATACCACATTTGCCATACGTTGTTTTTCTCCTGCAAGTACGGTGTCAACCATGAAGATGGTACCGGTAATGAAGTCCCGAAAATTCGGTGAAAAAAGTGTGGAAAGTCTTGTTCCTACGTCAATTGTCAGACAAGCAGCTGGTGGAGGGCTTCGAAATGAAGGGAAAAGTGAGAACCCATCAATCAAGGCAAACAATCGGTACACCTGGAAATGTAAAGGATACATTTTGCTTGTTTTTTGGGAAATTACTTTTTTGACAATATTGGAATTCACATTTTGGACTAATCTTTAAAGCGAAACGAACTGCTTCTTTGTGTGATAGTTTAAAGAATTGTGGCATTTCAAGATGCTTCTTAAACGTGTTAAAACTTCTAGGCTGAAGTTCTTTTGTCTGGTCTATCATTGTTTTCGCTTTAGTTCAACTGTCGACTTGTTAAGGTTGTATTTCACAGAAATCGGCGCATTGACACTAAAGTTGTGCTGTGAAGACAGACTGATTGCAGAAGCGTCAGTACCCGTTTCAAACCTGCTGAAAAACGTCGACCATGCTTTTCAGAGGCCTACAACATTGGAAGGTGTTTACGAAGTGAGTTATCATTAAATGATTTTAAACTCTGAATGATGTTGCACTACATTGCGAAATATCATTTCCTAATATATTTATTTGAAGGTTGTCTTGTTTGTGAAATACGAATGGGAATTGGTTGACCGATGTCGATCGAGGCGAAAACGTGTGTCTTTTTCTGGAGTTACGGGTTTTCATAATGAATTTGATTCTCAATTACTTTTAAATTTATTCTAGCTATAATATTATGTTAGTGATACCCTTTAGATCGTCGGTACATATTAAAATACTGGCACGTCATTCAGTGTCAGTATAAAACCTATTGCACACCATTGAACTTTTTTTCAGAGGCCTACAACCTTAGAAGTTACAAATAAGTTCAGTTGTGACCAGATGAATATACCAAAGGCAGCATGAACGGAAAGTATAATCTAATTCACACTCGTTTCGTGCTTACTGGCGACTCATCCGTACGAGCCGGTATTACGCCCTATAACCAGTAAGCACGAAACAGATGTGAATGAGATTATACTTTCCGTTCATGCTGCCTTTGGTTTATCCTTCTGATCACAACTGAACTAATTTGTTACTAGGTTCGCAAAACCTAATACATACTTGTATATATATTAGTTCTTCGCAACAAACAGTATTTAACTGAAATATATTGAATTGAATGATGTCATGCTTACCGCGAAATGGGATAACTGATATCGATCAAGGCCAGAGTGTATGGATTTACTGTAGTAACAGGTGTTCAGAAATTGTTGTAATTCTCAATTTCGGTGAACTATAGCATAAATTGATATCCATCATGTTGGTAGGAAACCATAGTGTTAGTACCATGTACCTTTTCGTTACAATAATGTTGATATCGGTTACTAACACAATAGCCATAGTGTTAGTGTCCTTTAAAGACTTGGTATATATATTATATAGAGCGAGTTAACGTTGAAGTCTCATTGTCGAGACTTTATATGATGTTAGCTTCACTACTGCAGGTTTACACATTCGTCTAGGAGATTGCAGAGTCCTTTCATCCCACAATCTTCACTCAAATATATAGTGGTCAAAGGGCGTAATACCGGCTGCTACTGATGAGTCGCCAGTAAGCACGAAACGAATGTGCATGAGTTTATACTTCCCGTTCATGCTGTCTTTGGTTTATCCTTCTGGTCACAACTGTACTAATTTGTAACTAGGTTCGCAATACCTAATACATACTTGCATATATATTAGTTCTCCGCAACAAAGAGTATTTAACCTTTGAAATTGTCTATTAGATGAAACATTATTAAATCATTTAAAACTCTGTAACATGTTGCTTTACCTTTTTAAATGTTAATACTTAATTTACAAATACTTTGGTTTCACCGTATGCGAAATACAGAATCAGTAACACTAGCAACGGGTTTTCTTTGGCGGTTACCATTGGTCTATTACTCAGTATATTTTATTTCTAAATGAATTCCCGATCAGTATGATACTATTTGAGGAATTGTTTACGTTTGAAAAGTTGAAACTGATACTCGTGCGTGGAAACGGTTTTGGCTGAAAATGTGATTTTGGCCGTTGATCTATTTAGTATCTGTCTATTGGACCTTGATAAGCAGACAAATTTAAAATAATAATATTGACTTTAAGTTAGAAATTGGGCTGAATTTATTCATTAATTGAACATATATTCAGCAAAGTCTGAAGTCAGCCCATCTTTGATTGACTAATAGTCATAATAATAACTAATGCGTAATAAAATATCATTGAAATCTCTGGCAACCTAAACAATTTTGCATATCAACATTTCACCAATTGGCTGTGGCTACTACTGAATATCTTTCCCTGTATACAAGAAGCAATGTTTTGTAGAGATTTGTTTATTTTGTTGTATACTGCAATAGTTCGGCCTTTTACTGGATCTGAAACTGTGCATACTAATCATGTTACCTTGTCTTAATTATATATATAAAAAATAAATACGGAATAAAATATTAACCGCAAATAATCTACTAGGCTGGCTACGCCTTATTAGGGACTGATCCTTATTAACCAGAATTTCTGTAAACGAGATTTGATCCAAGGAGCATTTTCTTCAAAGTTATGCAACTTATTCCCTACCTGACCAGAGCCGCGTATCGCATGCAACAGATCGTTTATTCACCAATCGATGTTTTTCGTTCTGTTTTCCTTTAAAGTGTATCATTTCGGTATTGGTATCGACCCGGTCATGTTTTGGGTTCTGCTCAATAAGGAAGACACATTCGTAAATAGATTTTATTTGATATCTGTGGTTTTTAAAAGTAGTTGATATACGATTTTACTATGTATATATCTTTTTATTATATATATATATATATATATATATATATATATATATATATATATATATATATATATATATATATAAGCTGTATCGATCGGCTGCTACATTGTTCGTTATTGCACATGTGTCCGCATTAGAAATGCGTTCACTGTTGAAAATATATTATAGAACAATATATTTCTAACTTAGAAGATGGCCTCGTTGGACGTAACGCTTCTATTTGCAAATATTTCATTAGAAAAAGCAATGGAATTTCTTTGTGATCTATATCAAAATGAATGTTCTGGTTGGCCAATTTGCGTGAATGACATGAGAGACCTCATATTTGCCTGCACTGAAAGTTTACAATGTGAATCCGATGGTCATTACTTCTGTTTATTTTAATGGTGTTGCCTTTGAGTATTATATAGCATCGCTTCTAGTTTTTGGCTTACTGTACCACCTAAGACTTATTTGACTTAATAATATAATAGAAAAATGCACGCTTTGTAGGAGGCATGTTGAAGATCTATCGTTCTTTATTCTAAAAGCTGTCAATACGACATAGATTTTAGATCAAATGAACAAAGCCGACACAGAAATCAAATTCACATTAGAGTGCGAACGATAAAATGCCTTGGATTTATGACCTGACTCTACTAAGACAAACTGACTGCAGCTTAAAAAAATAGATACATCATAAATCTTCGTTTACAGGGATTGTTTTTTAGTTCAGCAGAATAATTCTAAATTTTTTTATGAGATAACTAATAAGTAACTTAACTAGTCGAGTTAGCATTGTCTGCTCTAAGCACATGTTAGATGATGATTTAGTGTATTTGAAGGAGATCTTTAAAATACCAAGCTTTTAAATTACAAAATCAATCATTGCGCGGGTGGTGGTAACAATTCTTTAAATCAAGTTTGCGAGCTCGAAGTAAAAATAAATACGATGGGATTAGTGTTTACTTCAAACGCGCAAACTTTATTTAAATAATTGTTACTACCATCCGCGCAAGCATTGATATTTTTATTGTGTTAACTATACATATGTGGCGAAAGCCGCAAAGAGTTACTGTTCGTGACTGCATAGAAATTGTGCAGCCGAAATTTCCAGTCAAGTACAATGTATGCGAAACTGCTAGATGTGCGAGCCGCATATCTTATTTTGCTTTCAATATATATGCATTGCGGTTTGATCCACGCTAGTTAGTTTGTTGTCGTACTATGATGATAATCTTAGTAGTTCGAAACGTGTCAGTGCGTGCGAATGGCGTTAGTTTAGCTATGTTGTTCAATGAATGTTTAAATACGATGAGATTGGTGTTTACTTCTATCTTGCAAACTTGATTTAAAGAAAAGAAGCTGCTGCTCGCTAAAATAAATCGGTACCTACCACAGAGATTAATCCGGAGATGAGTGGCACCATCTGATATGTCAGCAGGACTGATAAAATAATCGAAGCAGGGCATCACGTGAACATGTCCGACTTTTTCATTTTACTTAAAGAGAAGTCGAAAATTCTTAAACAATTTCGAAGCATTGTGCATAAGACAGCATTAAACGGCTCTGAACATTAAAATACCGATATAATGTTCTATTGCCCTTGGATATGCAGAAGTAACACTTATTTTCTACCAGTGTGTGAGCCTATATTTACACAGAAGTCATTCAACACATAATTTACAACAACATATTCAGAAAGGCAGAAAATTAGACCCACATGAGTAGTAAAAAAACTATATTTTCTAGAAATTTAAAATAACTGAAATTTAACTAAACGCCTTTTTGCACAGTACTTTGATAGCTCCATGCGAATTTATTAGTGTGCATTTATGTAATCGGTTATCTTCAATTTAACCAAAGCTAACTGTTGTGTTTTGATTTTCCAGAATAATAGGCACCAAATATGCACACTTGAGAAGTGCAGCACCAAATTAAACCAAAACGACAGACCAGCTGCATGGCAAACAAACGCGCACATTTCCTTTACCTTCATAGAAAACTATTTCATTCAAAACGAATAGCCAACTTCCTTACAACTAGAAACCAAATAACCTACACAGTCATATAGAATATCTCACCCACCCCACAGTTCAGACTAATCAAATATGTGACATATGTGATATGTGTGACATAACGCAGCCTCAGCAAACCTTCATTCATTCATATGAAGAACGATGTACACCCAATATGTAATTAAGAATTTTTAAAATTTAATTCCTGTTTTAACATTGTTGTTTAAACAAGAAGTCTGTTTCGCCCTCTTCTTAAATCTTAATTATGTGTTGTCTATGAGTATTTTAAAGTGAGACACAAAATATATCCATAATTAACTTTCCTTTTTCCTATACAATGAGTATATTTTCCTAACACGGGATTACTGATACATACATAAAGATAGTGTAGGAAATTTAATCGGTCATTTAATAAATTTGCTAAATGAGCAGGTTTAATTTCTGATGTAGATGGAGCTGGCATAATTATTTATAATTCCACAATATCGGATACATCGCCGTTCTTAAATTTAATATGCTGTAAACGAGCAAAATTTTGTCGCAATATAAAGAGAATTATTCTGCAACTTAGACACTGATAATGACATAAAATATTTTAACTGTTAAGGAAACATAAGAAGTCCATTAAAACTCATCGTATGGAGATATCAAATTACCTCCGTAACTTAACTTTAATAAATACTGAGAGCTGTCTAATTTTCCATATATGCTTAAAATCTTACCGAAATATGAATTCTCTTCTTGAAAAACTAAAGATTTATTGCTTTTGTGATGCTACCTTAATAAACATAGTAGTCGTATCAATTTCTAGAAAAACAGAGAGCAATTCTGTCAGCAATAAAGATAAATTTAAATAAATGAATGTTATTTTTTACTTTTTTATCCATTGTTACTAGCTTGTTTCTGTCAATTCTTCGAATGGTGAAAGCAGAGAAGTGAATAGCAAAAGAAAGTCTCTTTTCGAATCTGGCGTTATTACGGAGCATCTTAAGTAAGCTTTTGTCAGTAGATTAATACAATGTCTTCACGAGATCAGTATAAACGGCTTATTAGATCTCGTTTTACCATTGTGATTGGTTTTAGTTAAAATTGAAAAATACACGTAATAGACAATATTGAATTGGTATGATAAAAATAATGGCCGACCTCATACAGCTTTATCAATGACGACTGTTTATTTTCTTAATTTTTTAACACAATCTGAACAAAATTCCCCAATTTAATCAGGTATAAGTGTGTTACTACATAACGTTACAAATTGGTTTAAGTGTTTAAAGAACAGGGAACATTGTACCACTATTGAAAGAATGTAGCTGGTATTTATTTATAGTACGAAACTTTCACATACCAATACCATACAGCAATTTTCTTTTCTTCTTATTCAACGTTGCAAGTGTTTTCAAATACCTTTAAGATTATATTTTACATTGGTGTTTTCTATCCTAATGTGGGTCAAAGCATTCGTAGGTCAAGACAGTCTGCCGACGTTCTTTTATGTTGTGGTGCACATTCCTTTCTTTAAATCAAGTTTGCGATCTTGCGATAAACATCAATCTCATTTAATTTAACCAGGCGCACAAAGTAGCAAAAAGCCGGCACTTGCTTTTACTGAAGTGCTTTAATAATTGATGATCATGGTCCGAGTAGGGCGGCAAGCAGACTAACTGGTATCATTATCTAATGCATGCATAAGTTCAAGAAGATCAGATTTCCGGCTCGTAACTCCGGCAGTCTCGAATACATTTTACTTAACTTGCTATGTCAACTGGGTAGTTAATATGCAGTCACGAAAAGAAGATGTTTGCAGCTTTCAACAAACGTATTGCACAGTCGATATTTCCAGTTAAATATAACGCGTGCTAGGCTACTACGGAGGAGAATCGCATAATTGATTTTCTATGCCTCTTATATGTTTTAAAGTATCGTCCTCGTTAGATAGGTCGCCGTCATGCCCTGATGGTTGTTGAAGATCTAAACATGCCTTTACCTGTGATTGGCGGTAGTTTTGCTATAATCTGCTAATGTTCAAATGAAGTGGGGCTTGCGATTACATCAAATTTGCAAACGTTAGTTACATAAATATCAGCGTCTGTGTATTCAGCGATTGCCTGAGGTAAAATGTTGCATGTACTACTTGTTGAAGCGGATGTAGGTAGTGTGGCCTTCAGCACACTGACTTTTCATTTGATCAATGTTGTTTCATCATTAATGGATTGCTGTAAAATTGCCTATTTCTCGTTTGGTTCAATATGTCTTTGTGTAATTTTTACCGCATTTTCGTGAGATATGGTTTTTCTTTTGAGTTGCAATGCGATGATGCATAAATGAGGACTCGCAATGTCTTTAGACACAGATGAATTAAACCGTATTAGGCATACATGGACACAAGAATTATGAAATATGGAAGGACTGTCCACAGATCAAAATTTCTTTGAAACTAAATGAATGTTTCTTAAAGATTGGCTATAATCTCTCTCCTTATACCCATATTTGAAGAATAGGTAATCTCAGAACCATGCTTTGTATATGAATAGCGGTTTTATCCTCTTAAATGAGTTTGCCATCATGTTCTGATGATGACCATTGAAGGTTGGTACGCGCAAACATGTGTGCCTGATGGAATGTTCGATGTTGCACGACTAGTTGAATAAATTGTAATTGATGGTTATCTCAATTTTGCCATATTTATTTTAGTAACTATTTCACCACCCACGCCATTATTGATTCTATAACTGTATAACGTATATACTCGTGGCAAAATCTGCAAACATGTTATGTTTGTTGTGTATTAGATGTTGCGCAACTAGTAACATATTAGTTCAAATAGGACCAGAAGAATAAACCAAAGTCAGTATGAACAAAACGTATAATCTCATGTCCACATTCGTTTCAAGCTTACTGACGACTTATCAGTAGGAGACGGTATTACGTCCCATGCCCACTTTATATTTGTTTGAGGAATGTGGGGCAATTGGACGGTACAATCTGCTATACGAATGCCTATACAAGCAGTGGTGAGCTTAACTTTGTATAAAATCGTCGAACAACGCGACTTCAAATCCAGTAAGCACGAAACAAATGTGCACATACGAGTATACATTTCGTTCATGCTGACATTGATTAATCCTTCTGGTTCTTTTTAAAATAATTTTATAATAAATGCGCAACACCTAATATACAATTGCATATATATTATTTCACCTCAACAAAAAATATCTTTATATTACGTTCGTAACTGCAAGGTAATTGTGCGACACACATTTTCAATTAGGTGCAATGTATGCGAGAGTACTATGGCGGAGATACGCATATCTTAATTTGTTTATCTGGGATATTCGTTGCGGTTTGGTCCTCATTGCAATGTATACCGTCATCTTTTGTTGATGACCATGTATGGTCGAGAAATGTGTGTACATGCGCCTGTTCATAAATTTTATATTTTTACGTCTGTTTAAGTAAAATAGGATTGGTGCATATCTCGGGCACGCAAACGCGATCTGTGTAATAATCTCAGAACACGTAACACTAAGTAAGTAGAATACTTCTTTCTAATGTCTTAGTTTTCTTTCAGGTGGACAGATTTATTATCTGTTATAATAGTCAACTGCAGAAACCTCAGTAAGTATATCTTATCTTTTAAAGGCAAATGACCTATATATTTTGAATGAATTTGTTTGTACCAGTTCCCTCATTAGACGCAGCTGTGTTCTATGGAAGGTAAAATTTACTGGTTTAGTTGCAACTCATACATTTACCACCACTTACTATTGTCCGATGACAGTATTTGGATCTGATTGCATTGGATGACTTCTATTTCCCTCATTCAATACGAATTAAAGCGGCTACAACTATATTAAATGAGTATCTGCGTATATAAGAATAATGATTCTATTTTGGTCTATTCTAGTTTTTGAAGCATTTATTACTGTTTTTCTATATGACGCAGCTGCAAACGTATTCCTTTGCATCTAGTATGTGACAGACAACATCACTATTAATATAAAAAAAAGTATTGATTGCGTGGGTGGTGATAACAATTATTTAAACTAAAATTGCGGACACACTGCACACAACTGTCTGTTATACTAGCTTAGGTTTTTTGTTGGCCCGTCCTTCAGGTAGAGCCTTTGTGGCAACTCTTTAGACCTGAAATTCCAACTAGTCGCATCTAATCTATAACTATACAGCAGACATCACGCCACCTGGGCAAATGGTATTGAACTAAAAATTTATACAATTAAACACTCTTTTATCGCGCGGATGGTGATTACAATTATCGAAATCAAGGTCGTGTGCTTGATATAAACACCAATCACATTATAAATACATTTATCAGTATAAATTAAGCTTTTATATAATGAAGCAAAGGCAATTCATCATGTAGACCGTGGTTGATTTTACTCAGATCTCCTCGAATCCCGTCCGTGTCAAAGTTATGGGCTGTACTTGATGAGTTCTCAGTATTGACGAACCCTTTGCTACCTTCTACATTTCCAGGTTTACAATGACAAATGCGAACATAATGGGCTTTTCGTTTATATAAAACTTTCAACCTTGACATAAATAAAGACAAATCATTATTGGACAGAGCTTTTCGGTTTTGACCACGACTGTTAGTTATGCTTGAACTGATGAAACATCGCGTAGTATTCAGTCGCTTAATGACCATTAAATAATCCGATAAAGCAGTAACGCACAAAATATTTGCGTTACTTTTCTAAAAACCTCGTCAGACTTGTAATACCATGCAGTACAATTTTACTTTTAATGTAAACATTTTGAGCCAATTGCGGAAACTATGCTTGTACCGTCCAATTGTCCCAAATTTCTCACTCAAATATATATTGGGTAAGGGGCGTAATACCGGCTCCTACTGATGAGTCGCCAGTCAGCACAAAACCTATGTGAACATGAGATTATACTTTCTGTTCATGCTGACTTTGGTTTGTCATTTCGGTTTTATTCGAACTAATTTTTTACAATGTGCGCAACACCCAATACATAATGTGTATCCAGCGGTTATTTCACTTTCTTGTAAATTGTTTCGCTATTTGTTTCTAGTACTTTTAGACCGTGTTTTGATGGTTGGCTTCATTGAGCAATTAAATATCATTTATATAAGCCGTAGTTTTTTAGTTACATGAAAAATTAATTTATATTTCGGCCTCATTTAAGGAATCCAATGCAACTTTAATTTAGACTCTATCCATTGCGGAGAACTTATTGATCTACAATTATGTATTAGGCGTTGCGTACCTAGTAAAAAGTTAGCTCAGAAGGATAAACCAAAGTCAGTTTGAACAGAAAGTAAAATCTCGTGTGTACAACCGTTTCGGAATTACGCCCTATACCTACTAGATATTTCTGTGAGGAATGTCGGACAATTGGACGGTACAATCTACTATACGAATGTGTAAACCTGCAGTAGTAGAGCTAACTTCATATAAAGTCCTCGACAATGTGACTTCAGTGCCAACTCACTATATATAATATATACCGTGCCTGTAAAGGGTACCAACACTAGGGTTGCCTAGTCAGTACATGGTAACAACACTATGACTAGTGAATCGGTGCGAGTTACCAACACTATGGATTTCAAGATATGCTAAATGTAACCAAAATTCGGAATTACAATTAATTCCGTACACCTGTTTCTCCAGTAAATCCATACACTCTGGCCTTGATAGATATCATTTGTCACAATTCGCGGCAATCATAACGTAATTTAATTAAATTTATAACAGTTAGATACTGCTTGTACGTACTGTTAATATCCTCACAATTACAGTTTTTTAATATTTTTGAAAAATTAAAGCACTAGTATTATAAAATGATATAATTATGTGTAATGTGAATGATCAGAATTAGATTGCTGATGATAATGGTTATAATGATGATGCTGCTGATGATGATGCTTATGATAAAGATGAAGAAGATTATTTATATGGATTTTACAAGTGCTCATCTGAAAAAATGTCATGCTGCAAAATGCACTAGATTTGTAAGCGTCTAGTTTCAAGGAATGACATTTACTATGCGAAATCCCTCGCGAAACATTTACCTTTCTTTTGCTGTCACATTTTAGCGATCATACTCACACAAATAGTGGTGCAGACTTGTCTGTTGGAGATGGTCGGCCTTGTGTCGCTGTTGCAATCGATCTTCGTCGAAAGCCAATTTCTTCCATTAATCATCATGAAATAAATCGCATAAATGGTAGGCCTGAATATTCAAATGACCGTGATTTGTTTGATCCAACATGTGCAACTGAAGAAGATCTAAATGCAGGTGATCATAACCACAATTTTTTTAAATTCGCCCAACAGACACCAAAACATTGGGACACTTTGAATCAAGTAGAAGATTCTGATTTTAATGCAAGTCGTCATTGTGGTGCTATAAACTCTGCAGAAGCAGTTCATCAATATCATCGTTCGAAGTATCTATTGGACCGTGATTCTGAACCACACGTGATCAGTCGATCTGTCTGCTCATCTGATGGGAAACAGCATCTTAAAGACAACGCAAGTAAGTCGCTAAATAGAAATTCAAATGAAAAACTTGCGGAAGTCGGTGAATTCTGTGTGCCTACAAACGATATGTCCAGTCTTAAAATTCCTGTCAGTGAACTTTGCCGTCCTCTTTCTCCTTCTATGGTGCAGCCCTCGTCAGATAGAAGTTTAAATATGCCTCCAAATCTTGTACGTCCAAAAACCGTTTCATTTGCAGTGGATGACGAAGGTAAATAACCTATGCTTACTGTTAATTGGGCAATTTTTTATTATCATGTATGCGTACTTTTGAAACGAATCATTAATATACATTGGGAACACTAGTATTGCAATCATGGCATATAACTAAGGACTAAAGGCCGTGCATAAAAATCATTTAAAAAAATTAAATATTATTATTACATTTGGTTTATATGTGATCACACATCTGTAGAAAATTCTATTCAACATCTTTGTAGTGACGAGGTGGTTAAAGCAGAGCAGCAAAGCATGCTAAATTAATGAATATTATATCTTCATGCTTAAACATACGTTGCGAAATCTGTAGAACGTAAAGTCTGATGTTGTACGTCATCTTGACAACCTTTAGTAGCAGTAGTGCTGTGCACATTTGGAATTTTTATCAAATGAAATATCCAGTTATATACCTTTTTATTTTTTCATTATTCTTACTTTTGTCATTCAATATGTTAGGTTTTGTCCTGCTAATCGTCTCTACGTTCTCTAACTTGATAGCTATAAGTCATATTTTACGGGTTCAACTGTGTCTAGACAACTTATGAAATCAATGCACTAGTCAGAATTTTGGCTTTCAATGCACAAGTAAAGTTAAAAATTAATCTATATTTGCATTTTTCAATAGGAGGTCATGCGAAAAATTCATCTGGTATTGCATCAGATATCATCGGTAATACAAAATTTATTAACTAATTTTGCACTGTCACGTAACCATAAGGAAAGTAAAAAAACAAGAAGTTTTAAAAATAAGAGCGATAATAATGGAAAAAAATGATAATATAGGTCCACATATCATTAGAGAGAAATATCTGAGAGGTAGGATCTTTTTAAATTGAGTATATTTATCTAGATAAAGTACAGAAGTGAGGCAAACTAAACCTCTACGCAATACCATAACGGTCAAGTCAGGTTAATGGCAAGGCAGCATCAGAAATGAAGCTTCTTTTCGATTTTCAAACTATCACATCATAAACACCGCCGAACCACTCAACCAACTCTGCTCAACAAAGAAGAACAAGTTACAAAAATGATTATATTAGAAATCTTTAACAGGATTGGCACTGAGCTAGACGCACAGGATTTCTAATCAAGATTATGCGAAGTGGACCCAATTCTAATCGACAAGTGAGTCCCATACCACCCACTTTTAATGTAGTTGACTTTAAATGTTTATTCCATGTCACAATCTGTCCACCTTACGTACGCCAATCTGGCGCTGGGTGAGAGAATAATGCTCTACTGGGCAATCGAATTGAAGGCATACGTAAAACGTGACCGAGCCAACGTAGTAAATGGAGCCTTATTTGTTTTACTACTGGGGAATACTTTTTGGCCGATCCAAAAATACGTCTACGGATGTCAGCGTTGGTTATTCGTTGTTGGTAACCTATATGTGCTATGCTTCTCAAACAACGATGGTCGAATGCCTGTAAGCGTCTTAAATTATCAACTATAAGGTGCCGACTCGTAAAATGCTGGTACAAATGTAATGTAATCGCGACTTTTAAAGCAATGTGATATATTCGCGTTTCTCCATAAATGGCGAAGGTTGGAGAAAGCTACTCTAGCTTTCGCGATTCTTCTACTCACCTCGTCAGACATATTGCCTGAGTTATTGATAGAGCTGACATGGCATGTAAGCATGTCAACTATGTCCAGATCTTCACTCTGCAGTCGCAGAGTTGAAGTGAGTGGTGGGTGATCCTGTAAAAGTATCTTACATTTAGAGGGTGCGAATTGCCTACCGTAATACAAAAATCGTCTGCTAATCTATTAAATATTGCCTGAGCAGAATCTCAATTGTTGAATAATAATACGATATCGTCTGCATAGTCGAGATCGACTAATCTACAATCGGGGAGAACTTCATTACCTGTATCCTGAACATGTGAAATCGTTGGTCATAATAGCATATATTACAAAATTAAACACAAGTGGGTAAAGTGGACAGGCTTTGAGAAAGTAATTGCTAGAAGTAAAGTTGTATTAATTCGTTGTAGACCTTTTACGCGCCCAGGAGTAGTTGGTATAATATTTACAAATTTGATAGGCACACTTCTTATCGACACAATATCGATTAGAACATTGCGATCAAAAGCGTTAAATGCACTCTTACCCTTTTTGAAGATATGATTGATGGTCAACTCATTCTAAGCAAGCGCCACGGTCTCCTTATTTCATATAGTTCGAGAATGTTTATTCAACGCTCCAGAAATTATTTCGTATTCACCCTTAACTAAGCTCAGAAGCAAGCCATCTCTGCCTGCAACTCCATGACGTTTATGCGATAGGATTGCATCCAATATTTCTAACTCTGGTTGTCGTTTGAGATTAAAATTACACACTGTCGATACGGACATTATTCCGTTTATCTGGACCGACGCAGGTGCCAACAAAAATTGATCTTTGAAGTGTTCAGTTCACCTATTGGGACTTTATTATATCGGTTGTTAGACGCTTATTACAATCATATATAGTTCCGGTAACTTTTAATTTTATCGGATCTGTTGCACGGATAAGTTGGAACAAGCAGCAGCTTTTATCTGACGTGATTGCGTCTTCAATTTCTTCAGCCTTTCTTGTCCAAACGGATTTGATATCCACTTTTAGTCTGTGCTTAAGTTGGCGTCTCTAAGAGTATTATTATAAGCCAAGATAGCTAGAACTTTTTAAGATATTCTGCAATCCGATATTGGTCACAGTAATATGACTAACACCCACCATATTCATAGCGTCTAAAACAGCATTTTTGTTATATTGAGTCGAGGAAATAAAATGGAAGACGCAGGGTCGAAAATGAAGTTGGCTACAGTAGCCTGAATACACTCACCCACTCCGAACGACTTAACAAATAAAGCGAGCCTTTTATCTTGCGCGACGTCCGATTTGGTATGGATTTATTATATTTCGTATTGTTCATGGTTAAATGTGGGCTATAAAGAATAATAGGTAACACATTCCTAGTGAGAGTAGTTTGTATTCAGAGTTGTCTTTCTCTTTGACAGTCTGGCAACCTAGGCCGATGAGTAATATCTGCCCCAATGCCTATGGCCAAAGTTTCCTTACGCAGCCGAAACCTGGCCTTCACGTTTGGCACGCTTGCTCTCGTTTCGTCACCTATCATTAAGCACTTAATGTTACTGAGTAGTTCGACCAAACTTGAGGCTTCACACGAGGCAAGATGATGCCCGTGTCTTTATTACTGTGGTAAGTTTTATGCTGCCATTCATGGGCTGATTTTGTGTGCACGCTGGTTGTCAGGCCGGAAATTTCCATGGCTACTCTGATACAAAATCAACCAGTTGTGAATTTATATTGAAACGACATCAAATTAATAATGTGAAACTGTGATGTTTTGTCCGCAATTCATTATCAAACTATTATCTGATTTCAATGGTAAGTAAAGGTTGACTAGAATTATCATGTAAGCAGTTTGGTGTAGACTATAGGCTATTCTCTTATTGGATGTGAAATTGTTAACATTAATTATGATTCTGACTTCTACGGGTCTTCTCTACTTTCACTAACATTTCTGTCTAACCGTGTCCCGTAGAATGGTCGTCTTCACATACTTTAACTTCTCAAACTGAGGGCAGCACTGAGAACGGCATTATTCATCGTATCTGTTTTACCGTCGAGTTAATAAACATCAATCTTACTGATGATCCAGAATCGCATTTGGTCAAATCCTGGAAAACGACACCGATAATATATGCCAGGTACGTGTTTATGAAAATTTAAAATGAGCAACTTTGTGTCAATTAAAGAGAAGTGTTATATTGCATAACGTTTTCAGCCGTAACCGTTATCGTATCGGTTCAATATGCTAATAATACAACAAATTACATTACGCTTTATTATTATTCCGGGCTCTATAAATGAAACTAAGGTAACAACTCTCGCTTCATGTACCACAAATTCAATTTCAACCTACACGGAGCCACAGAATTCGTGCCTGATGATCGTCAGGCACAAGCCAGTCAGCCCGGGACTAGTAGCATGAAACGTTCCAAGTCTAATGAGACACAGTCATCATCCCGTGTTAAGTAAAACCTCAAGTTTGGCCTAACTACACAGTAACACTTAGTGTTTAATATTTAGTAACGGAATGAAAGCAAGCGTGCTAGACGCAATGGGAAAGTTTTGGCAGCCGAGGAAAACTGGTGACTGGCATCCTGGCAGATAATGCTCATAAGCCTTGGTTGGCGGACAATCTAAGGGAAGCCATCCCAATTAGAAATGGGCGACCTAGTGTTTTTTTACGGTCTACATATAACCTTCAACGATAAAAAAATATA
This sequence comes from Eudiplozoon nipponicum, assembly GCA_029291075.1. Classification (NCBI taxonomy): domain Eukaryota; kingdom Metazoa; phylum Platyhelminthes; class Monogenea; order Mazocraeidea; family Diplozoidae; genus Eudiplozoon; species Eudiplozoon nipponicum. The sequence goes on from JAQBSW010008699.1 coordinate 24,683, forward strand.
ATGATTACGTACTGCATCGGCCGCAACGCCGAATGGAAACGGTCACCTTATCTGCTGATTTGTGCAGGGTGGATAAGCGAAATTAGTCTACTGCAGACACCTTCATCTCCGATTCTACCCCTTTTCCTTATCTTTCCTCGTTTTAATCAAACAATAACGCTCTTGTAGACACTATGAATATGGTGGATGGTGATCATATCTATGTGTCAAATATCGCATTTCCAAATATCAAAAATATTTTAATTAGACTATCATACATTAAAACTATGTTAGATTTTAACGCGCGTATTTTGGGTAAATTATAATTTGATGTATGGATCGTATCTAGAACCAGAATTAAGCTCTTTACTAAATGGAGCAAGAAGTTCAGGCATAGTCCTGGTTAGGGGTGTCAAGACTGCTCAAGCTGGGCGCTTAAGTAACACAGAATTTCATTCATGTAGAAGGCACACCTTATGCTCGGCGAGTCTGCTTCTAACGGATTTTGCCTAAACGATATTAAATACCCAATTACTCAAATTGAAAGCGAGATGTGTGTTTGTTTATTCTTGTATACAACTTGCAGGTATGTTTATCCTCTGTTTGCTGGTGGAGTGCCTGTAATGACACAACCTCTGATCCAACTTAACACAAGCGGCCAACCAACCGAAATTCCACATGGCGTCTGTGCATTTGAGCTAGCTGGCACGCAGGACAAAGTGAGTCAAATGTTTACTTTAATTCGAAATTCAGAAAACAGCTTTAAATTTTAAAGGAGTACTATTTATCAAGATAATGGTACGTCTTAAGCGATCATCTCTTCACTCTGGATCTGGCTTAAAATCTGGAACTGGTTTCGATTTCTCTGGTACGTGCAGCCACCCGAAACCTGTGGTAGTCGAGTTAAGGGCGTCACGCTCAAATTTGGGTTAATCTCCACAGCGCTTCATAGATTATAATCCTTGTTGAGTCATTGTTTTAACTTGCTTGCAAGTAAATTCAAATTCTAAAAATCTTAAGATGACTCAAATTATTAACATTAAATTGAAACCAATATTACCTCAACCTATCACTTTAAACAAATTCTATGTTAAACCTTAAAATCAGAGCACATAACTTATTTTCTCTCCATTAACTGTCTCAATTTATCTATTTTTTAGAGTAACGTACTCCTAGCCTTCAAATATATATATATATATATATATATATATATAGCACTGTCAGGTATCTCTTGAATTTTGTTGTATTGAGTTGCGCAGTGCAGTCATCACAGTTAGAGTATCCACGGATTTCCTTCGTGGGTATTAGATTTGAACTATCCGTTTTGCAAGGATCAGATTGATCTCCATTTCCAAGTACGCGTTGAGTTCGTCTTCGTTGTGGCCGGGTGCTGATACGTCTCCACACTCCGAAGAAATATTCGATTTGTACTCGGAAGTGTGGATCAATCGGTTCTTTGCGAAACTGATAGTGCAAATCTGTTACCCACGCTAGAAAACTGTGGATACTTTAGGTCGACATTGTGGCCAGATGGTCTCCACCTGTAGGAAAGAATGACAAGAAAACTTAATTTGATGTACAAATAGAAATTGCACATAGTAAGCCACTTTGGCGACGTAATGTATAAGTTGGATGCTTGAAGAAAATATACCCTGTTTCGTGCGCTGTTTACGGTAATTATAATTGTTATCACCACCCGGGCAACCAGTGTTCGTTTAATTATGTAAATGTTCATTTCAATACCACTTCCCCATGTAGTGTGGTGTCTGCTAAGTAATGACAGATTGGTGATGGCTAGTTGGAACTTTGGGTCTAAATGGATGCCATATGAGCTCCACCTAAAGGTAAAATAGACTAACCCGCTTACATTAGTTAGTATATAACTGAAAATTGTGTGCAGTGTAGTGTGGCAGGATGACTCAGTGGTTAGAGCACCAGATTCCGAAGCAGACGTGCCCAGGTTCGAGTGCCGTCCGCGGCAAATTCTGGCCAGTACATAATGAGTTCCCAATAAGGACGAAACCGGTCTACTGGATGAATTGCCTTTTCTACACTATACAATTCTTAGTTTATACTGACATATGTAAGTAATTAATGGGTCAGGTGTTTATATCAAGACCGCAACCTTGATTATAATAATTCGTGCGAGTGTTTGATGAGTTTCAAATAAGGACGAAACCTGTGTACTTGATTAGTTTCATTTGCCATCTTATGAAATGTTTACTGTCTGCCGACAGAAAATATATAATAAAATCCTACCATAATAATTTGTTTCAATATCACTTCCCTAGGTTGCTTGTTATCTGTTCTATAATGACCGTTAAGGGTAGTATCAATGTTGTCGGACCTAATGGGATCGAGCCACCATGTGAAGTTTGGAGTTTGGTTTAAGTACGCAGCAACAGTTATTATTAAATGGGCTGGAACGGAATGGGTGTGTGTGTGTGTGTCAGACTCTAAGTACAGGTTTCGGTTGCTGTAGGAAATTTTGGACACTGGCGCCTTAGCAAAGGATGCTCGTCAACCTTGGTTTTCTGATTGTCTCAGAGAAGGTAAATTCTGAATACAAACTAGCCCCACTACGAATGAGCGACCTAGTGTTCTTTTAAAGCTCACATGTAAAAACAATAACTAATTTATATTGCATCGGCCGGTGCGCAGGATAAAACAGCTCTTTGTCTTCAGGGTATTGTACACACCTTTAATTCTGATTATGCCTCTTTCATTTCATTTTCCTCCTTTTAAATCCTACTGAAATGCTTTTGCCAATTCTGTGAATATTTAGGAAGCTGATCACATCATTGAGTCCAATGTTGGATTGCCAAATATCGAAAAAGTTCAAGCAAACTACCATTCATGACATAAAAATAATCTGATAACTGTTAAAATGTGTCGTCTTGATAAGGGGGCTGAAAACTTTTCCATGGCATCTGCATCCATCCCAATCATTAAAAGTATGTACATATCTACAACGTGGAACGCTAATCTAAAATAGTCATCAGAGTTAGATATATGCAATATAACCAGACCTCTTAAACATTGCCAAGCTGCAGGCCTCAGTGATCTGACTTCGACCTTATTTAAGGATGGTGGCGCATAGGTTGTAGGACGTTAAGTAGTCATTTTCGTACTGTATGGAATGTGGTGACTGTGTTGATTTCTAAGACTGATTCTGTTATCAATTCTATTTCCAAAAAGGTAATCGGAATTTGTGCGATAACCATTGTGGTATTAGCTAGACTCCAGTCGTATCTAGGTAATTTGTTTCGATTATCTCACGCCATCTCAGAACAACGCATGAATCATATACAAAAGCACAAGCCCGATTCCCTTATGGACGAGATTGCATAGATTAATTTTTTACAATAAGGGGAGTACTTCAACAGAAACGTATTTCTACGTGCGCGAATATCCGTCTTTTCATACTTGAACAATGCATTTTATTCGGTCAATTGCATTGTTCTATTCGAGATTCTGTCAAAATTGGCAATTACGCAAAAAATTTTAAATATTAAACGTGCTATATAACAAACACTTCTGATCGCGTTAGGCTCTCTAATGAATTATCAAAAACTTTAATACTAATGGTCATGCCCGTCAAGGAATTTCACTTTTTCCATTTTGCTTTATTTTTTAATACTTTCTATTTGAACTATGCTCTGTCATACGTTCCGTTTGCAGTTGTCAACGTTTTCTCCGGCATTAGATTTATCGATTTTGACTACACAGACGATATTTTACTATTATTGAATAATAATGATTCTGTCCAGATCACCTTGAATAGTCTAACAATCCGTAATACCATTCCTATATAAAGTAATATGGATAACAGATACAAGGGAAGTTTCTCCCTTATTTTCTTCTCAAATTTCTGAACATATGAATATATATATAATACTTTGCCACTGATTTGCTTATGGTTACCTTCTGAACATTACAAAATATACAGCTCATTTATGCCAATCCGCAGTTAAATTATTTACAATTACACCATCCACTATCGAAACACTTGACTTGCATTAATTATATCCGAATTAATGACGTGTATTTGTGACTTAAACCAATTACTTTATTGATACGTTAGCTCATCTCATTGCAGGACGACATCCAAATGAATCAATATTTCCAGTAAATTCAGTTGTAAAGATGGCGCGAAAGCGCTGCTGTGTAATATTAAATATATTTTAAAAAATTCATTTTGGGTAATAAATGTTTTGTGTAACGAAAGAAACAACATTCTACAAGCATTGCTGTTAAATGTGATAAAATGTCTAATTTGGTAATTAGCTAACATTAATGCAAATATTAATTCAATCTATATACCTCATACTCAGACAATCACGTCGTTTACATTTTTATAACATTTTCAAATTCGTATAGCATGTTTTAAACAATCATTATATTTTTAGCATAATTATAAAACGCTAAATCAACATAATCTATTTAACGTGAGAGTAGATTTTAACAAAACAATGGAGGAAAAATTATAGACGCTATGCAAAATAAAACAAAATTTTCATATGAAATTTAGCACGAAGTTTTTTATAAATAATTTATACTTGGCAGAGAGTTGCAAATTAATTATAAACGCATTCTTGCCAGTTGCTACTAATACCACTAATATTTAATTAAACGATATTGTAAATAAATACTGCTTAGCTTTGTGGAACGCAATTTTTATACCTTTTATTTAATGTAATGCATATTCTAATGGAATGCGAGCATAAATAAAATTTTAGTATACTTCCCATTTGCGATGATAAAAAGAAATTTTGTCACATTCTTGGAACTTTTCGCTCCTCACGTGTCTACAGATATTTATAAATTTTCGAAAGGCATTGTCTACAGTTCAGGCTCGATGCCAGAAAAAGCCTATCTGCTTGCATAAATAAGATTGAAAGGTATTTATCCAATGGATGCCAATTCATGCCATTTCTTTTAGCAATTTTTCTAAGGGCAATATCTGGTTAACATATATGCGAGGTTTCAGCTATGTACTGCGCAATTGCAGACGTGTATTCACAATTTGATTTGACATACTCGTTTAAGCTTCAAAGCTATTTTTCTCGGTATATTAACAGTCTGTCTGCTAGGCCTACGCATTCGTGATGTTAAATAATATCTGAGGTTTTCGTTAGTGGCTGGTTTTCCATAACTCTTTGTAAAGGCCATGCGCATTCAAATTAAGGTAAAAATATCTACCTCTCGTGTATCAAGTCATAACAAATGAACGATAATCAAAATAATTATACAAACGGTACGAATATCATTTGTATAAATAATCAATAGCTTAGGCTTAAATATGAATAAGTGAGATAATACTAAGTAGTCATCGAATTGGCGTATCTTTTATGGAACCCAGAGCGCGAAAAATCTAGATAGCCGTTGATATATAAATATATTGTATTTTCGTTGGTTTTTCATCGCCTTCAAATAAACATTTATAATAAAAATGCACATCTTTTTCATAAAACTCCGTAATTTTGCACCTAAAATACTCAACAGTTAATTATAAAACTTGCACAATATTTTTAAGAAATTATCATTTACTGTCTCAATTTACTATGTTCTTATATTTTTTAGTTTCGTTTTTATTTCTGCTTTCCTTCTTAAGTAAAACAGTCTCCCTAGCAAACCTAGTATAGTCGGACTTATCAAAAGGTTCACCTTACTTATGAATTTAATTTTTTAGAGTTTATTTTGTTTTATTTTGACTGTTTTTTGGTTTAAAACAGATTCTGTGCACTAATTAAATTGTTTAAAATAACTATAACTATGATCTTTTTAACAAAAATTAATTAAACAACTTGTTCTGTAATTTCATTATTTGTCTATCTTCTGTTCTTTTTTAAAAATTATACAGCTTCGCAAACGGCTACCAAACACGCCTTTACTTGTGGAAATATTTGACAGAAGTTCTGGAACAGATGAACTATTTGGAAGTGTGACTATTCAACTAGAAAATGTGTTTAAAGGTAAACCAAGCAAGTCATTGCAGTCGATAAATCAACAGGAATCAAAAAATGCACATAATGACAGTCATGCATCTGACGATTCTCAGCTTATCAAAATATGTTATTTTGGATCTGCTGAGTTTGAAATCATATCCAATACGAACGAGAGACAGAAGAATGTTTCGCGGGGCGAGGAAGATGTTCGCGCTGACGATAAGGCTAGTGATGGAGTTGATTGTGATGGGATGGAATCCGTTGTAGCCAATTGTGCAAAATCTTCTGCACGACTAAATTATAGTCTAACGTTAGAAGATTTCGGACCGATGTTGCCTATTCCACAGACTTTGGCTGGTGAGGGCGAATCAAGCATTGATCCAGGAATGCAATCTAAGGAAACCATTATGTCATCTAGTACTGTGGATGCTAGTCACAGTCGTGTAATATTTGACGATAAAAATGTAAAGCCTTCGGTCAGTTTCTGCTTGTATAGAATTGCCTTTATTAATCTTCACTACAAATATATTCGAAAATTTATTTTAAAGAATAAATCATTTAACCACTGTTTTGTCAAAGCTTGTTTTGAATTCATACAACATAACTTTAGAAAGATAAAATTCCATTGCAATTTGCATTTAACGTTATCCGCAATTTGAATTGCACATCTAGATAGTCATATTTAGGTAGGTGCACTATCCTTTGAAAGGTTTTTAAATTGCACAGGGATGTCTTCATTTTTTTAAATTTTATAATTTTTTATTGCGAGTCCATTGATAGCACTTGCAGTTTGGTAAATTTTTTTTCTCATTTACATCTCCAGGTGCACTGCGTTTCTGTTCCTGTGATTTATATGTTCCCACTGGTTCGTTGAAAATGTTGTAGAACCGATTTTTGAGGATTAGTTAATGTTTTGGGTCGTCTTGTCTTGACCTATATTTTGAACATCAGTAAAACATTCTCATAAAGCACATATTCGATATTCATAATGAATTGCATGCACTGAGATTAAAGGAATTCACATGGTTGTTTATAATATATATATATATATATATATATATATATATATATATATATATATATATATATATATATTGTTCTCACGGGTATGCGGATGGATATTTGCAAATATATAAAAGAAAAAGATACATGAATTAATAAATATTTGGCTGATAGAATATATTCACTGTCATTCGTATGCACTTGATTTTGAATTAACTCAGGTGATTGCTTTTATATTTATTTATGTATTCAAAAATATGTACGGCTTGTATAAGTATATTTTTTCCTCAGGTAGCCCAGTTCTTCCTCGATCTTTTGTTCAGAGAAGATCTTCCTGATTATGTTTGCTAGGTTGTTAACTAAATTTCTTTTGTGGGAGTTTGGCACATTGCCGTTTTAATGAATGTATTGCCTGGTGAAAGTGGATAATCGCCATTTATTTGGAGAATACTAAACTTCACTTTACTATCTTCCATTTATATACATTCCGAGTTTTCTTTTGATTATGGGAGTGGCAACAAATTTGACTCGGTTTTACTTCTATTTCTTCTTTGGGCTTATTATTAAGTGTATATGCGATTGTGTCAATGTGTGTGTGCCTCTTTTCCTGTAAAAGGACATCTGGATGTATTGCAAAGTGATTTTAGAGATTTGGTCATTCTTGTATTGATGGTTTGAGAATTAACCAACTGTTCGCGTTGGTGGCTGTTACGCGTACGAGTGATATTTTTCTGAATGTATAATTTCGTTTCCCCTTGTTCTATGTTTTTGTTTTCTCTACTTGGTAACAGCGCAGGTACAGATTTTAGTGTTGAATGCTCATATTGTTTCGAAATATCTGTCTCCGTATGTGCAGCTGCTCTTTCCCCTTCAGTTTGTTGCCAATCTGATTGACTGGCGGTAGTTTTGTTATCTTTTTCGACAACTGGTTAAATACAATGGGATTGGTGTTTACTTCAAGCTCGCAAACTTGACTTAAACAAAATCCGATCAAATGTTTGTTGAGGCTGGTCGAGGGGGTGTTTGCTCTTGCTTGGATGCTAGCAATTTG
>JAQBSW010008700.1:0-32662 GCA_029291075.1 Eudiplozoon nipponicum
ATGTATGTATGTATGTATGTATGTATGTATGTATGTATGTATGTATGTATGTATGTATGTATGTATGTATGTATGTATGTATGTATGTATGTATGTATGTATGTATGTATGTATGTATGTATGTATGTATGTATGTATGTATGTATGTATGTATGTATGTATGTATGTATGTATGTATGTATGTATGTATGTATGTATGTATGTGTGTATGTATGTATGTATGTATGTATGTATGTATGTATGTATGTATGTATGTATGTATGTATGTATGTATGTCTGTATGTGTGTATATATATATATATATATATATATATATATATATATATATGTGTGTGTATATATCTCCTTAAAACTAGGTGTAGTATAAGGTGGAAAAGAATACAACCAGTAGACCGGTTTCGCTCTTATTGTGAATTCTTCAAGTATCGTCCAGAATTTTTTAACCAAGGACACCGCTGGAGCTTGAAGACGTTTACTTCGTAGTTTCTTTACTCTATCCACTGCGGCACACTGCCGTGCACATAAAACCAAAAAGGTATAAGAGAACTTGCTCTAATGACTGACTTATTCTTGCAGGTAATTTTACTGTTGCACTCATCATCAATCACAAAAAATAAGCTATGACACGAGCTATGCTTCTTAAATGGAGCCACAGCATAGAATTTCGACCAGTTGTACATCACCACACGCGCAATTAATTTCTGATTTAGCACAATTACAGGTCAAAAATGTGACTAATAGGTATAATAGTCGCATTTGAAATTTTCAATAGACTGCATAGTACATACATCAGTTTCTTTCTCATTATTTATTTTCCATCGTACTCGGGATGTGATCATGATAGGTCCAAGCACGTCAGTTCGTGTAACTGGTTGTAATTATACCAAGCGACAAACACTGTATGAAGTTTATCAAATTTGCTGCACAGAAATTTATCTTCCGAGTTTTCAGTGAGTTAAAATGCACCGAAATGAACAATTACTGACTGCGTGTGTGGTGATGATAATAATTCTATAAATTAAGTTTACTCATTTGAGTTAAATGTCAATCTAATCTTATTTAACCAGTCGCACAGCCGAAAAGATATTTCGTGTGACTGACGGTAGTTTCGCGTTATTTTAAAACTGCATACAAAGGTAATTGGGGCTTATCTCAATTTCGCAAATTTCACCAAATACTATATGTCGTTTATCCTTTTAAAAATATGCTTTGATGATGATCACGTATAGTCTAAATTCTTTGCATATATAATAAGTATGACTTTGGCGTTCATCCACATTACACAACTATAATTTGAATGAATCTTGGCATCACGCGCGTAATTAACAGATAATGAATGGCATATATATTTTATATTTGTTGAGAATAAATGTGTACCTTTGGCAAAGTATGTGATTTGCATCAGATTTGGACATAAAAGACAAACAATCTAATAATTTTAATATATTACAGTTAAATACTGTTTGTTGCGAAGAACTAATATATATGCAAGTATGTATTAGGTTTTGCGAACCTAGTAACAAATTAGTTCAGTTGTGACCAGAAGGATAAACCAAAGGCAGCATGAACGGAAAGTATAATCTCATGCACATTCGTTTCGTGCTTACTGGCGACTCATCAGTAGGAGCCGGTATTACGCCCTTTAACCACTATATATTTGGTAGAAGAATGTGGAATAATAGGACGGTACAATCTCCTAGACGAATGTGTAAACCTGTAATAGTGAAGCTAACATAATCTGAAGTCAACGACAATACGACTTCAATGCTAACTCACACTATATAATATATATACGGAGTCTGTAAAGGATACTAACACTATGGCCATTGTGTTAGTAACTGATACCTTTTTTGAAATCGATGAGTACCGGATACTAACACTATGGTTTCCGAGTCGGTACATGACACCAACCTGATGGATATAAATTTATGCTAAAGTTCACCCAAAATGAGAATTACAACAATTTCCGAACACCTGTTACTCCAGTTAAACCATACACTCTGGCCTTCATCGATATCAGTTATCACATTTCGCGGTAAGCATGACATCATTCAATTCAATATATTACAGTTAAATACTGTTTGTTGCGAAGAACTAATATATATGCAATCTAATAATTTAACAATAATTGATTGCGCGGGTGGTGGTTACAATTATTTAAATCAAGTTTGCGAGCTTGAAGTAAACACCAATCCCATTGTATTTAAGCAGTCGTCGAACAACATAACAAAACTACCGCCAGCTGCAACGCACTGACGCGTTTCGACCTTCCTTGATCATCATCAGAGTACGACGGCAAACTGACTATCGAGGATCAAACCGCATTGAATATATATGGAAATCAAATTTAGATATGCGGCTCTCACATCTAGCAGTCTCACATACATTGAACTTGACTGGAAATGTCGGCTGCACAATTTCTATGCAGTCACGAACATTAACTGTTTGCAGCTTTCGCCATATGCGAGACTACCAGAGGTGAGAGCCGCATATCTAAATTTGATTTCCATATATATTCAATGCGGATTGATCCTCGATAGTCAGTTTGCCGTCGTACTCTGATGATGATCATGGAAGGTCGAAACGCGTCAGTGCGTTGCAGCTGGCGGTAGTTTTGTCATGTTGTTCGACGACTGGTTAAATACAATGGGATTGGTGTTTACTTCAAGCTCGCAAACTTGATTTAAAGAATTGTTACCACCACCCGCGCAATCAATTATTGTTTAAACCCAAATAATGCCTGTACATATTGGTAGAAATAAGATTTACTAATAAATGATTATTCCGTGGAGTACGGTTCTTTTTTTCTTATATTTTAAAAATGGTTAAACTTGTAATGATATGATATATATATATATATATATATATATATATATATATATATATATATATATATATATATTCGCATAGCAGATTGCAAAATTGTATATTTAATTAAATTAAGGTTGCAATCTTGATTTAAAAACCAGTCCCATTACATGCATACATTTGTCAGTATAAACTTAGAATTCTAAAATGTGAAAAGGCAATTCATCTAGTAGAACAGTTTCGTCTTTATTGTGAAATCTTTGCGTACTGCCCGGAATCTAACACGAAAATGTCTCGAACCTGGGCATATCGACTTCGGAATCTGTTGATACATATACCACAAGTTCTTCTCTTTGTGAATTTTTGTCAGTCTTCACGATGGGACTGGAAATGAAATCCCGAAAAATTGTAAAAAAATTAGAGAATCCGGTTTCAATAACATTTTGGGTCTAACAGATTAAGGATGACTTCAGAATGATGGGACCAGAGAGAACCCATTAATCAATTAAGAGAACAAGCTGCGAACCTGGAAATTTAAAAGCATCAATAGGTTACCGACCTTCGAATGCCACCAATTGTCCTGCAACCGTTAATTGTGATGTCAGCTCACTACCTGCAGGGTTCCCAATAAGGACAAAAATGGTCTACTGGCTGAATTATGTTTTCCACATTATGTAATGTTTAGCTTATACTAATATATATATATATATATATATATATATATATATATATGATGGGATGTGTTTATATAAAGATCAGATCTCATGTTCATTTAATTATTTGTCGGAATAAAATTTACCAAAAACATTCAATAGGATGCAATTAAACAATCATTGGTTCTGTAGTTGGTGATAACAATTCTTTAAATCAAGTTTGCGAGCTTGATATAAACACCAATCAAATTTTATTTAATCAAAACTGCCGTCAGTCAAACATACTCCATCGTCTTCAGAGTATGACGACACAATTAATTGCAATGATCAAACCGCAATGTATAAATGTGAAAAGCAAACATAGATATACGGCTCTCGCCTCTAGAAGTTTCGCATACATTGTACTTGACTAGAAATGTCGGCTGCACAATTTCGATGCAGTCAAAAACATTAACATTTTGTATTGTATAGGAAATACAATTAAGCAATCATTGTAAGTATGTATTAGGTTTTGCGAACCTAGTAACAAATTAGTTCAGTTGTGACCAGAAGGATAAACCAAAGGCAGCATGAATGGAAAGTATAATCTCATGCACATTCGTTTCGAGGGATAATAGGACGTCCTACTATCTCACATTCCTCACCCAAATATTTAGTGGTTAATGAGTGTAATACCGGCTCCTATTGATAAGTCGCCAGCAAGCTCGAAACGAATGTGCGCGAGATTATACTTTCCGTTCATACTATCTTTGGTTTATCCTTCCGGACACAACTGAACTAATTTATTACTAGGTTCGCAACACCTAATACATAATTGCATGTACATTAGTTCTCCGTCACAAACAATATTTAACTGTTACATAAGCAATCAGTGATTGCTCCGGTCATGATAATAATTATTTAGATCAAGTTTGAGAACTTCATATGAACACCAATCTCATTGTAATTAACCAGACGCATAAAATAAGAAATCTACGTCCGTGCGACTGACGGTAGACTTGCTAAGTTGTGCGACTGGTCAAATTCAGTGAGATTGTTGTTTGTTTTCATTATAAGGTACACACTATGCCACTCGAAGCTGTGATAGTGAATTTAAATTTTCTATATATGTATGTATATTTCTTTTAATAAATTTATATTTATGTATAATGGCAGAATATGATTATATATGGGTCGTCGGTAGATTTATATGTTAATATATATTATTATTTATGCAGTTTAATACTTATTTATGCACAAATGAGTTACAGGTTGAATGAAAGAAAAGGCATGACCATAGTTAAGGCAGCAGAAATCCATACAAAGATATAGAATGATGAATTTACAAAGAATAGCTGCCTATGTGCGTTACTATTAAGGTTTGATGATGTTTTACTGTATGAGGCAATGAAAAAAGTGATCAAAACTCACCTATAACGAGTAGACAAAATAAGAAATATGGACAGCATTTGCGAGAGAGTGAGTGTGTGTGTAAATTTTGGAGGGATAGCAAGAATGGGCCTTTAATATACATTAAGCAGAAGTTATAAATAACAAATATAAAAAGAACCAGTTAACCTGAATTTGACAAGTGAACCTTGTCCTTCTTTCCCCGCCTACAAAAGCGATGCTTACATTTCTCTAGTCGGACGGAAAACACACTGACAAAAGCTAAAGTTAAATGAAACCACAGATGGGTGAATTATTGTTGCCTTTGTAGGACTAACTGGTATGATATAGAGAAAGACAGTGTCGAGAAACGCACAATAAAGTGATACAGGAACACGTCAAAGTGAAAAACTGAATCCAATTTCAGAAAGATTCAGAACACCAGCGTAAATTATGTTGTCCACATTTCCTCAACTCCACCACACCTAACTCAACTTGTTTCTAATTAACCTGTTAGCTTGCATCAATTGTAATATTGCTAGTATGAGAAAGGTCATGCTTCCGTCGTTGCTCAGCGAAAAGGAACGTTATGCTTAATAGCTGATTTTCAACTAATGACCGGGCAACCGATGAACTCACTGACCAGAAACCGATTACTGATCAAAAGCGCTTGACCGTCACCTAGTTTGTGAACACTACTTGTCCCCACGATCCAACCCTGACACATATTAATGGAGCGTGTTGACCGTTTCAGAGACCAATAACAAAACCGAAAATAGCAACATAGTATTTTTTAAAGTATGACACAGCTTAACCTGATCAAATTAGTTGCCATACTATCTGGTAAAAAATGATATTTGTATGAAAATAAATAATGTAAATGGCAAAAGTCATTTTCAAGACAGAATAAGTACCACGTTCAATTAATTGATTCTTGCGAATCCACTGATCCTTTGATCAACTTGGCAATGGAAAGCAGTAACTCTACTTGAACTTAAACTTAAATGTGTTAACTGTTCCTATGATCGAGAGACCAAAAATCACACCTTTAAACAGTGTTACCTGATCTACCTTTGTTTTTTTAATACAAGAAACAAAATAGGGATTCAGCCTATAATTAAACGAACATTGGTTGGCCGGGCAGTGATCACGATTATTATAATCAAGGTTGCTGTCTTGATATAAGCACCTGACCCATTAATTACTTACATATGTCAGTATAAATAAGAATTGTATAGTGTAGAAAAGGAAATTATCCAGTAGACTGGTTTCGTCCTTATTGGGAACTCATCATGTACTGGAATTCAGCCTGTACAAGTCAAAATGCAGATCATGTAATTTTTATAAATCCAGTTTCGCAATTTTTCATTCTCCTAAACAGTGTGCTGGTATGTGATACAAACATCGGAACTGGAACATGCTACGAAGTAATAGACAACCAACGTGGGTCAAAACTTGCAACTAACTATTATGTATTAGGTGTTACGAACATAGTAACAAATTAGTTCAAACATGAACATGTTGACTTTAGTTTATCGTTCTGGTCACCTTTGAATTAATTTGTTACTAGGTACACAACGCCTAATATATATACCCAATTGTTATAGCTATTAACTAACCTAAGAGCAAAAACTACTTTCCAACATAAGAATAATTAGTTTAAACTAGAAATTGCAAAAGGTATTAAAGGAAATTCATCAAGTGGACCATGTTTCTGCTATACATATTTGTAAATTATCCACTTAGCCATTCCTGCTGAACAGCGATATGTCACATTGATATGAGTGTATGGCCTAGATACAAGTGTGCTCCGGTTCGAGGTCCAGTGGCGTGACAAAAATGGTCCATTGACGAATTTCCTTTACTACCTTTAGCAATATTTAGTTAATTATGACAACATTCAATAATCTGCAAAAAGTTAATGTTCGTGACTGTGTAGAAATTGTGCAGCCGACATTTCCAGTCTAGAGGTGAGAGCTGAGTATATATATATATATATATATATATATATATATATATGCATTTCTGTTTGATCATGACTAGTCGGTTTGCTGTCGTACTCTGATGAATCACCATGGAAATTGAAAACGCGTTGCTGGACAACCAGTTAAATATAATGGTATTGGAGTTTACTTCAATCTGGCAAACTTGATTTAAAAAATTATAACCACCACCCGCGCAATCATTGATTATTTAATTGTTACTAAGTGATTGATCTACTGGATGAATTGCTTTTCCTACCTGATACCATGTCTAATTGAATCGAACAGCACAAATTTAATCGAAACCCTACCTTTCGACTTCTATTTTTATATAATATAATCCTAACACTGAATGAAATTACAAACACAAATTATCTACAGGATCTAAAAGAAACATGTTGAAGTGTCCTTATTGGGATTCAACATCGTATTATTGAGAACGGCTGTGGGCAGAAATCAAACCAAGAACTATTTGATTCTGTGATATCCAATTTAATTCCCGTGTAACGGAAATGGCACATTGCCTTATATAATTTATACACAAAATGAATTTATTAATTACAACTTAATATTGATGCAACATTTTACCTTTGTCGAAGTTTACAGTAAATTACACTTATTACTTAATTTTAGCCTTCCAATACCGTTATATAAACACAAAACCAATATTTTTAAATTAATTTATTTTAAACCGGACACCGAAGAGAAAATACTATACGAATTTTCATATCGTTCCAATTCTTTGCATTAGAAAGTCGAAACGTATAAAATTTTGCAACGTATTGAAGTACCAAAATTGGGTTAGGCAAGAAAATTTTTAAATTGGTACTTATACTTATATACTCTTTTTAATGACATTCATTTAATCGTCAAAATTGAGTATTGAAGCTTGCATTACCATATCTTTAATTCAAATTGTCATGTGAATAATTTCTCCAAACAACAGGGTATTCAGTAGAATCACTAGTATCCAAATTATTTTACCAGGCCACTTTAAACCTGACACCCATTTTATGATGCTGAGTGCGTTTGACGACTTAACCAGTTAGTCACAGTATTTAAAATTAAAATTAATCTATCTTAAAGTACAAGTTGAACGAACCAAAGACAATACAGCCCACTATCAAAACGGCAAGCGACTTAGACAGAATTTACTGTCATGTGTGTGTGGGTTTGTATGACCAGTCCCATTAACCATTAATTCGAAGAACTAAACAATTTGTGTTGCCCGTTCATAAGTAAAACTCAGAAAATTTGTATCAGTTTAGTGGGTGTATACGCTCGGGTGCCCATCTGTGCATACATGTACATTCGGGAAATATATAGCTCAGAAACGGTTGCATTTATCGGGACTCCTCATGAAGTACAAACAATAAGCAGTATCAATTCAGTAATATATGGGTTACCAGCCTAAATATAGTAGACTGGCTACTAGCGCCAGCCGTCAAATGAGTGATGGAAAGACATATTTCGCTCTGGATCTTCATTCACTCCACTATAGCAAACACATTAAGCGCCATTTTTAGGAATACCCTTATGACATTCCGCAGGAAAAATATCAGTGCATAAAAATAAAACCCTTATGAACATTCAGAAGTTACGAATCACTCCAATCAATCAATCAATCAATCAATCAATCAATCAATCAATCAATCAATCAATCAATCAATCAATCAATCAATCAATCAATCAATCAATCAATCAATCAATCAATCAATCAATCAATCAATCAATCAATCAATCAATCAATCAATCAATCAATCAATCAATCAATCAATCAATCAATCAATCAATCAATCAATCAATCAATCAATCAATCAATCAATCAATCAATCAATCAATCAATCAATCAATCAATCAATCAATCAATCAATCAATCAATCAATCAATCAATCAATCAATCAATCAATCAATCAATCAATCAATCAACCAATCAATCAATCAATCAATCAATCAATCAATCAATCAACCAATCAATCAATCAATCAATCAATCAATCAAGCAATCAATCAATCAATCAATCAATCAATCAATCAATCAATCAATCAATCAATCAATCAATCAATCAATCAATCAATCAATCTTATCAAATTATCATTCTATATATCTACCTACCTACCTATCTATCTATCTATGAATCAATAAATCAATCAATCAAACAAGGAATCAATAAATCAATGAGTAAATGAATCATTGAGTTACTAAATCAATCAATCAATCAATAACTCAGTCAATCAATCAGTCAATTAATCAATTAAACAATCAATAAATTAATCTATCTATCTACATATCTACCTACCTACCTATCAATCAATAATTAAATCAATCAATCAATCAATTTAACTAACAATTAAACAATTAACCAATAAAACAAACAAGCAATCACTCAATCAATGAGTCAATGAATCAATTAAATTAATTAATCATTCAGTTAATAAATCAACCAATATATCTATCAAACAATCAGTCATCCAGTAAATCAATCAAATATTCATTCAGTTAATAAATCACCCAACCAACCAATCTATCTATCTATCTATCTTTCTATCAATGAGTCATTTAATCAATGACTAAATCAATTAGTCAATGAAAGAATGAAACAATCAAGCAAGCAATGAATCAATCAGTAAATATACCTATCTACCTAACTATCTATCAATCAATCAGTCATCCAGTAAATCAATCAAATATTCATTCAGTTATTATAGATATATTTTCAGTAAAACTAACCATTGTATAGGGTAAGAATCAATCAAAAGATCAATCAATCAATTAATAAATTTACCAATATATCTATCAATCAATCAGTCATCCATTAAATCAATCAAATATTCATTCAGTTTATAAATCACCCAATCAATTAATCCATCTATCAATCAATCAGTCATTCAGTAAATCAATCAATAATCAATTCACTTAATAAATCAACCAATAAATCAATTATGCACTAAATAATTAAATCAATGAATATTTAATTTAATAAAAATTTAATGAAACAAATTTATCATTCAGCCAATCAAACGATAAATCAATCATTTAATCACCCGATTATTTGGTTTCTAGTCATTTTTTGTTATTTCGTTATACACTAACTTTTATTTGGAGATCATAGACATTTTTGTCCGAATTTCCTCCAGCCAGATTATTTGCATTCTTATAAACGAAAGTATATATATATATATATATATATATATATATATATATATATATATATATATATAAATATGTGTGTGTGTGTTGTAATATGCATATATATTCGATACCGCATAAAAGGACTGATAATGAAGGAAATTGTTCAGCTTTCATGTTAAATATGAAAATGAAATTTCTACTTATCATAACAAAGGTTACAATTTATTAAGAAAAAATAAATAGGGCTCATAAAGGAGAAAAATCGATGAACAATTACGTTTTCCTGAGTAGTTAAAACTCTAAATGATAAATCAAAATTTACTAGGCAGGGATGATGGTTTTCTCACATTATTGGTTCCACATTTCCGAATTATTTTCGAGTTCTGAAACAAGACAAGGTCTTTAGCGGTATTGAGGTTACTTAGCTTGTTATAGATTCATCAATCTATGAATTGTCTATCTCAAATAAACCCAATACCGTTGAATTTAATTTTTTTGACGCTAGCGATAGAAGAACAACGGCAGTAACTCGGAGCAATCTTGTGCTAGCCACAACAAAGAACATGTAGCTATGCAATACTCAGTATCACAACAACGTATTACTTTTAATTATTCAGTAGTACAGGTTAGGCATTTACTTAGATTGAATGTTCATTTACAGAAAATCTGTTTGAATAAACACTACCTACTAATGCATAAAAACGAGTTCTAAATAGGGGAAAAGGCATGATATGGTTTTACATAGTAAAAAGACACGCATTATACAACAGATCCTCGTGATTTTGCTAAGATGAGGTAATATAACGGAGTAATGCTCAATTTATAAATATCATTCGTTTGACGATTTATGCCAATTATGTTTAAATAAAGATATCTATGTAAAATACCTCTAAATAGATATAAAGCCATTCATAAGCATACAAACGATATCAAAAGTGTGGCTGATGTTTTTTGTTTAATATATTGGGCATCTTCAGTTAATACTTGTTAAAAGAAAATAATAAATAGACTAGATTCGAGACCCTAGTCAACATCAATTTAATAAGTAGTTAGTTAGATATAGTAACATAGATTCGTTCATAATTTTATATATTGGAGCTGGTGAAAACATAAACGATAGAGGTAACCAACTCTACCGAATGCCTTATAATCGCCAAGCCTGTAAATTAGCGGGATATCGTATCTACAAACGCACGTTAAAACCCAGACACATAAATCAGTAAGCATGATCAACAAATGATGGAAGACAAACGTCTAGAGTACGGCTAGGCAAAACATAAAAAGAATAGAACAAACAAGACAATGACTTATTTTCCGGAAATACAGTATCTTAAAACTATCCTCAGTAAGATGTACTTACGCATTTTAATCTTTATTATTCCTCAACTACGCAAGATTGTTAAAGCGCGATATAGGATTGTATTTTAGGTATTAAGCACTTAGTAACAAATTAGTTCAAATGCTTGGAGCGTCCAACTGTATCTTATTTCTTAACAGAATATATAGTGGGTATAAAGTGTAGTGCCAGCTCCTATTGATGAGTCGCCAGTAAACACGAAAGGCATGTGAACATGAGATTATACGTTTTTACATGCTGACTTTAGTATGATATTCTGATCCCAATTGAACTAATTTGAAACTAAACAATCAATGATTGCGAGGGTAGTGGTAACAATTCATTACATCAAGTTTGCGAGCTTGAGTTGGTAATTTTGCTATGTTGTTCGAAAACTGGTTGAAAAAAAAGGGATTGATGTTTACTTTAAGCTAGCAAACTTAATATGTAACTAGGTCAATATACCTAGGACACAAGTATATATATATATATATATATATATATATATATAACGTCTTCCTAGCAAAGAACATAAATAAAGATATAAGATTTGGTTTTTTAAGTGCACATTTTATTCAATTAAAAAATCAATAAACTGTTGGCAAGTTAATAATATTAGCATCATTTCAGAGTGGTTCCAGCGCTCACATTTCAGAAAGGTTATGTAAATTGCTCTAAGAATGTCAATGCTAAACAGCAAGAGAGAGGAATAAAATGCTGGAGAGAGAAAGAGGGACAGAGATGCATAAGGCAAAGTGAAATAGAGAGATTCTAATCCATGCCGAAATTTAAAAAATTTTAATAAGACAAAACACATTATACATCAGTAGAATACTCAGAATAATTCAGCATTAATTGCACAAAACTGCAATAAAAAAGTTACAAAAATTTACAATCACTGGTAAAACCGTAGCAAATAAAAATTTACTTCTATGCGTGTATGGTAGTAAGAAAATAGTTTTGCATAACTTTCAGACGCATTTTTTTATATCATTTGATCACGATTGGAATGTAGAAAAAATTCATGGATATATATATATATATATATATATATATATATATATATATATATATATATATGTTTGTGTGTGTCAAGAATTTTAGAATTACTGCAGGATTTCATTCAATATCACTATTAAAATAGGCATACAATACGCATTTTAACATAAACGGACAGGGATTGCTAATTAGAATACCATGTAAATTGTGCGAGTATAGGATGTGACATAGGCAGGAAAATTTATTAATTCATAATTATTACGTGGCGCTGAGGATTAGCTGCATGACCATGAAACGAATTGTCATGGATTCAATGCATATCACCAGTGATCCAACCTCACGATTTGCCCACTTAGGATGACATTATGAACAAGTCTATGGATGTAACTTTCTATCTTATATTTTGTTAAAGTGATAACAAATATTACATAGTTTGTGCACGTGTGACTGAGAGAGAACGTATTGTATGTATTTGCGTGTGTAAGTGCCCATATTTAAAACAATGTTATTAATCAAAATCTCTGAAAAACCAATACTATATTCAGGGTGGCGATCTTGATATAAACACCTGATCCATTAAGTATATACATTTGTCGGTATAAAATAAGTATTTCTACAGTGTAGAAAAGGCAATTCATCCAGGAGACCGGTTTCGTTCTTATTGGGAACTCATCACGTAATGGCCAAGAACAAGGCTCGAACCTGGGCACGTCTGCTTCGGAATCTAGTGCTCGACTCATTGAAACGCCCTGGAAAAATAATTGGATAATTGAAAATAAATTTGAAGCTAACTGAGTATATTTTAGTTCTTCACAATTGGGAATATATAGCTATTAAATGCGCCACTCAATGATGTAATGAATAACACAAAATAGGATGAATGATGACAATAGCGACTTGGGTACATTGCATTGTATAAAGTGTGGATAATCTGAATGGCTGTTAGTTTCATTTCAGCAAATTTAAGCTTATCTTCATAATCATAGTGTTGGTACCATATTCTTGATTAGTAAATATGAAACATTGATTTATATATTATGGCGCTTTTATAAAGACTTTAAATGAGCACGTATATAAATAAAAGACCATTGGATAATATCTTGATATACACACCTAACCCACTATGTACCTACATTTTTCAGTATAAATCAAGCATTGTATAGTGTAGAAAAGGCAATTCCTCCAGTAGACCGGTTTCGTACTTATTCGGAACTCATCATGTACTGCTTACAATATGCCGCAGACAGGCCTGCTCCTTTATCTGGTGCTCTAACCAATGAGCCGCATTGCTGCACCTTAATGTGAAGCCGAATCTACAACTGTATCGCGGAACATACGAATAGACGTTCCTAAAATCTAAACCCAAATATTTCTGGACCAAATATACAGTTGGCTATTGGCGTAGTGCCGGCTGCTATCGCTGAGTCAAAGTCAACTTGAAACGCACGCTTGGCATAACTTAAAATGGAAAACTAATGGCATCTAACAGTTAAATACTGTTTGTTGCGAAGAGCTAATATATATGCAAGTATGTGTTAGGTGTTGCGAACCTAGTAACAAATTAGTTCAGTTGTGACCAGAAGGATAAACCAAAGGCGGCATGAACGGAAAGTATAATCTCATGCACATTCGTTTCGTGCTTACTGGCGACTCATCAGTAGGAGCCGGTATTAAGCCCTTTAACGACTATATATTTGGGTAAGGGAAGTTGGATAATAGGACGGTACAATCTCCTATATAGGAGATTGTACCGTCCTATTAGTTCTCCGCAACAAACAGTATTTAATTTGTTATTAATTGAATTTAATGATGTCATGCTTACCGCGAAATTTGATAACTGATATCGATCAAGGCCAGGGTGTGTAGATTTACTGGAGTAACAGGTGTTCATAAATAGTTGTAATTCTCAATTTCGGTGAACTATAGCATACATTGATATCCATCATGTTGGTACCATGTATCGACTCGGAAACCATATTGTTAGCACCATGTACCTTTTCGGTACAATAATGTTAGTAACGGTTACTAACACAATAGCCATAGTGTTAGTATCCTTTACAGACTCGGTATATATATTATATAGTGTGAGTTAGCGTTGAAGTCGCATTGTCGTAGACTTTATATGATGTTAGCTTCACTATTGCAGGTTTACACATTCGTCTAGGAGATTGTATCGTCCTATTATCCTACATACTTGACCCGAGTATATAGTGGTTAAAGGGCGTAATACCGGCTCCTACTGATGAGTCGCCAGTAAGCACGAAACGAATGTGCATGAGATTATACTTTCCGTTCATGCTGCCTTTGGTTTATCCTTCTGGTCACAACTGAATTAATTGGTTACTAGGTTCGGAACACCTAATACATAACTACTAATGGCTTCTTTTACGACTACACATTTTAATTCACATTAGTTAACTTAAAGGCAAGTAAATTTTTATATCAGTTATACATTGTGTGTATATGGCAGTTGTACAAAAGATTGATGGCCATTTGACCATCTTTTGATTTAAAGTATGCTACACCTACATATAGTTATGGCATATAGACAAGGGAAAATATCTGATTCTGAAAGTAAAAATGAAGTGTTCCGTTTCTGAAAAAAATTTTTAGACATTGTGTATTTGTTAGGAAGTCAGTTCAGCCTTGACCAGAAAGGTACGTCAAGGTCATCAATTTTGTTTTACATGAGGACTCATCAATTGGAGACGTTAATTCCATACCAATGTACTTGGGAAAATGTTCGAAATTCTGGCAATGCAATCTCCTTTACGTAAACATACCAAATAAGTATTTGAGTATTAGGTGTTGCGCACCTACTAGCAAATCATTTTAGATATGACCAGAAGGAACGTATAATCTCGAGCAGATGTTTTTCGTACTTACTGGCGTCTGATCAGTATGAACCAATATTACGCCCTTTATTTATTTTTATTTTGGTGAGGAATTTGGGAAAATTCGACGGTACAATTTCCTGTACGAATGTCTACACTTGTAATAGTGGAGCTAACTTTATACAAAGTCTACGACAATGCTACTTCCTAGCAAATTTACCATATATATATATATATATATATATATATATATATATATATATATATATATATATATATATATATATATATATATATATATATATACCAGGTCTGTTAAGTATACCATTTAGAGTGAGTTGGCTTTGAATTCTCAGTGTCGAACACTTTATATAAAGTTGGCTCCACTACAGCAGTTTTATACATTCGTATAGGAGACTGTACCGTCCAATTTTCCCTCATTCCTCACCCAAATATATAGTGGGTATGATGGTAATACGAACTCCCATTGATGTGTCGCTAGTAAGCACGAAACGAATTTACACATGAGATAATACCTTGCGTTTATACTGACCCTGGTTTAATTTTCTGTTCCTTTTTGTAACTTGGTGCGCAACACCTAATACACAATTGCACGTATATTAGTTCTCCGCCATAAACAGTATCTAACTTGTATATACTAAATAAGTTGTCAATTTAGTGTTATATAAAATCTTCAGCTATGCGACTTCAAATTGACAGCTCGTACTGTTAATTAGCCAGATAGTTCGAAACGCATATGTACAGGAGAATATACCTTTTCGTTCATGTTGGCTTTGTTACATCCCTCCGGCCCTATTACACACATCTTTCAATACTTTATGCATAATTGCAAATATTACGACTATTTTTGCAATGGCAAATGTACTATAAGTTGAATCTTGAATATAGCGCAGTCACGTAAACTTGCTTTCATAAACATCATCTTTGGCGATTTTTGATAGACAAGGCAATTATCATTCAGGATCACAGGGCAAGTTTATTCCAAGGTAGAGTAAATGCGTTAAGAAAATTCAACAATATGTATACAAATTAACTCTCGAACGATTTGTTTCCAATTTAGTCAGAGCAAAAAAACGTCGAAATATTAGGCTATAATTAAAATGAAACTTATCTCCGTTGTACACATAAAACAATAAAACTAATAACAATATTGGCTATTCAAACCATCTTCGGCCTAACATGTGTAGACAATGCTGGCGGCGTATTAAAAAACAATCCCAAATTCAGCCTTTTTTGCTAAACAGGACTCATAAGTACAAACGAAATTCACATACAAGCATAGGCTTAGATGGGAAAAATTGGGGCCACATTTTTTTATTCCATTGAGACGAAAAATTATCATCGTGTTGCCGTGTGTCGACGGTGCTTTAATAATTGTTAGTTTGATGGGAGTGAAACGCACTATATGAACTGGAGCCGTGAAGGCGTAGCCAGTTGTAATTGGTTTTTGCATCAATGGGTTAATTATACAGTGATGTGGGGGAGCGGGAAAGGTACGAACGCTTGAGCAAAGTTAACTAGTAAAGCAATACAGTAAACAATGAATTAAAATTTATGACAAATAACAGCACTGAATAACGGGGGTTTGACGTAAATCAGCCAAAACAGAAATAATTAGGATGCAGACACGATAATTTTGACAAAAAAGCGAAACCCGAATGGTCCGAATTACGCTTACTAAGGTATGCACTCATTAATAAGCCCATTAACTGCATATATACAAGTTATGCTGCCCATAGTAACAGATTAGTTCCTAAATGACCGAACGAATACACTAAAGTTAGCATTAACAAAACTTGTAATTTGATTGACAAACGTGATTTCTGCTTCCTAGCTAGTCCTCAATGAAGTCGACACTGCACACCAAACTCATAAAGGTTGCGTGCTTGAGATAAACACCAATCTTATTCTAGATATATATGCAGTAGAAACAAACCATTGCATAGGGTAACAAAAATAACACAGTTATTTGCTGTGCGCCACTCCGGAACAGTAGATAAATTCACAGAATCCGAAGAAAATCTGCCAGAGTTCGAGCCACGTCCAGATAAGAAACCTCGACAAGTCCCTAATGAGGAAAAAATCGGTCTACCGGAAGAATTGTTTTTTCTACCTTGGAGAATGGGTAGTTTATTCTGCCAAATTAATTTATAATTGGATTGATATTTATCTCAAGTTCGCAACCTTAATCTTAATCAGGTAGCACAATAGTTATTATACACTTTGCAAAATACGATCATCTACACATCTAATTAAGCCTTCAGACGCCATAAATACTAAATATCACCGGAAAATGTTTTTCCGGTAATGTCCTATAATGTCACGCATTGCACTACTTATTTGCCGATCACGATTATTTGCGCTTGGAAGGAGAATTTAAAAGCGACACCGACAATAACGATATGGAAAGGAAGCATGCTGACTCCAAATAGCTTCTTCACGATTATGCGTCATATCAAATTACGACCACGTGAAGTCCTTGTTACTCGGCAAATTTGCCTCATAATTGTATTGCAGATCACACAAAATTAGCATTCACTGTGCGAATATCGCATTATAGCAATTAGGTTTAGCATCCGTGAAAGACGAATATGAAAACTATTTTAGTTGCAGTAAGTCGACTATGTAAATTGCTCTTTTAATTCCGCAACAAGTAGGCAATATATCAGTGCATAGGACTGAAGGTTGCATATAGGCTAAAATTACTATAAAGCAGTTAAAAAAGGCCATTTTCTTTATGCCAGAATTTAACTCGTCGGTAATTTTCGGTAATTTATATCGTCAAATTTGACGAGAAAACAAGAACAAGTTAGACTGATTACACACATTGTGCAACAACAATCATGAAATGGCAAACGCACAATGCGGCTTGATCCTCGTTACTCAGTTTCACGTCGTGATCTGATGAGGCACATGACAGGTCGAAATGCATCAGTCCGTGCGACTGACAGCAGGTTTGCTACGCTGTGATTATGTTTAAATAAAATTGGATTGGTGTTTGCCGTCGTACTCTGATGATGATCATGGAAGGTCGAAACGCGTCAGTGCGTTGCGGCTGGCGGTAGTTTTGTTATGTTGTTCGAAGACTGGTTAAATACAATGGGGTTGGTGTTTACTTCAAGCTCGCAAACTTTATTTAAAGCAGAATGACAGGTTACTAGAATAAATTTGTCTTCCTGACATGTTCAAAAATTCTATGTGAAAAGTAGACGACCCGATGACCAAGTTAACATGATACACAATGGAAAATATACTTTTTTTTATTCAATCTAGGTAATATCATACCCCTTGAAGGATATGCGTTTTTTCGAAAATGGCAGATCTGCCTCATTTAAAGTAGAATAGTGGAATGCTTTTTACTATATGTTGTGTTTGCAACAGGAAATTAGTTCAGCAAAATTGATGGGGCTACACACATTCCGGTACTACGAATTGCACTTTTCAATACAAGGCGCTTAAAGCCTAATCGAATAAAAAAATACTACCGTATTATATTCTTAAATTATCTATTGCGAAAAGCTAACTTTTTTCAAATCATTACTGATGGCCTGCGTGGTGATAAAAGTTCTTTAAATCACGTTGGCTACCTTGAGATAAACACCAATCCCAACTCATCTAACCAGTCGCATAACATCTATCGTTAGTCACAAACAGTGACGTGTTTCGACATAAAACAGATTGAAATACATATTTGTCTCTCTCACTCTTGTTAGTCTAGTATAAATTGTATGTGACTGGAAATTATGGCCGCACACCTTCTACGCACCCACGAACATAGCACTTATGCGGCTTTCTTCACACGTACATTAGTTATACAATTAAAAAAATCATTGGTTGCGTGGGTGGAAGATCACTTGATAGTTCGTCCCTCTAGCCGAGCAGATTAGTGTCAGGTGTAAAAAACACTGACATTCAATCCGTTGGCCAATGTGGTTACAACACTTGATTACTTAAAGGTTTTTCACCAGCTACTACTGATTAATTGCGTAACATTGATTACACCATGGGGTCTGGCTGTTGGATTTAAAAAAAAGTATTTTAAAACCTGCGAACAACAGGTATAAATTCAACTGGCTTGTTCAGAGAAATTTCTTAATTTTAGTTGGCAATTTCCAATTGGCTATGTCAGTCAATTATACGGTAGATTTGAAACTTCATTTACCTGATGGAATTACTTCGTTCTTAACGAAAAAAATAACAATTATATGCTAGCGACAGAATCGTATGGGCTAACGCTTGTAAAAATCTCAAACAAAACATTAAATAAATTTATTTTTACACTAATAAAACATTTTCAATCGAAGACACAAGTCTTCCTTGCGCGTACTTTAAGGTGTTCCAAATTTTGTACAAACTTGTTTGCAAACTAAAATAGACCCGACAAAATGCAAATTTGGTTAAGCTAACGTACAGAGTAGTTTAACCATGGAAAGTTGCACTACGAGTAAAACTCACCTGGACTTCAATGCCGACCAGTTTACCTTATTTGCCATAAAAATTGTGTTAAATTATATATACTACAGCAGACTCTGTATAAAATGATGTTTTTACGTAGTAGTTAAATTTCATTAGATAATTAAAGTTATTTTTCCCTTATTTTAAAGATAAATACGGCATATATTCATGAATTAGCAATTAAATTAAGACATTGATTCACCTCTCTTGGCGTTGTAAAGTGATAACAGATTACGTTACTGTGAATTATTTAATTCATGCTCGATTCTTTGAAATCGATTAAAGTAATTGATAAAATCATGGTGATCAGAATCGAAATTTAGCCTCAAATATAAGTAAAAACAAAAGGAGATGTAAATAATCAAGGGATTTATCACATAAAACTGCCAGAATATGCATAAATCCACCAACACACAATCTGTTTGCGATTACCTATTTCATTCGCTTGTACAATTAGCAGTTATTCATTTAAATCAAAGTTACGAGATTGATAAAATACCCACCCAATTGAATATGCAGTTTTAATTTTTCATTGAATGACAAAGCATCTTTCAGGAAAGCAGTTCCTTTGGATGTTACATTTATATTTATTCTATTTTCATTCAAACATCTTCGCGTTTTTCTGAAATTTCGACTGCTCGTTCCCACTTTCATTCTCAGAACTAACTTACTGCACCTTCATCCATTTTTAAGTGTTAAACATGGACATCACCCGACCGTTGTATTTTGAATTTCCGTTTTTTCTGAATGACAAAAGACAGATGATCATATTCAACACCTACATATGGAAGAAGGTGCAAATAAATAGCTCTTAGAATGGGTGCGGGTAAGAGCAGTCGAAATGCTGGAACAACGTGAAAAGCACAGTATGGGATAGCAAAGGTAATTCATTCATTAAATAGATTTCGCTCTTATATGGAACTCTTAAAGTAATAACGAGAAATTTTTTCGCGAACATGGCTCGTACATGAGCACGATTGCTTCGAAGTCTGCGACCCTTTCCATTGCACCATTTTGCCACATGCTAGACACAATTATACTTTTGATCAGTCTTCAATTCAGGTGGAGCCTATATTTGAATCTCTTAAGACCTAATGTTCCATTTATTTTTTAAATTAACAGCATCAAATTAATGTCGAAACATTGTCCACCATGACCTGCCAGTTTTCTCTACATACCACAGATTAAAATCAATATATATTTACAATGGTGACTTAGATAATTAAACGAACATTGGTTGCGCGGGTGGTGATAACAATTATTATAATCAAGGTTGCGGTCTTGATATAAACACCTGACCCATTAATTACTTACATATGTCAGTATAAACTATGAATTGTATAGTGTAGAAAAGGCAATTCATCCAGTAGACCGGTTTCGTCCTTATTGGGAACTCATCAAGTACTGGCCAGAATTTGCCGCGGACAGGATACGAACCTGGGCACGTCTGCTTCGGAATCTGGTGCTCTAACCACTGAGCTATCCTGCCGCACACTACACTACACACAATTTTCAGTTATATACTTACTAATGTAACTTGGTTAGTCAATTTTTCCTTTAGGTGGAGCTCATATGGCATCCATTTAGACCCAAAGTTCCAACTAACCATGCCCAATCTGTCATTACTGAACAGACACCACATTACATGGGGAAGTGGTATTGAAATGAACATTTATATAATTAAACGAACATTGGTTGCGCGGGTGGTGATAACAATTATTATAATCAAGGTTGCGGTCTTGATATAAACACCTGACCCATTAATTACTTACATATGTCAGTATAAACTAAGAATTGTATAGTGTAGAAAAGGCAATTCATCCAGTAGACCGGTTTCGTCCTTATTGGGAACTCATCAAGTACCGGCAAATTCTGGCCAGTACTTGATGAGTTCCCAATAAGGACGAAACCGGTCTACTGGATGAATTGCCTTTTCTACACTATACAATTCTTAGTTTATACTAACATATGTAAGTAATTAATGGGTCAGGTGTTTATATCAAGACCGCAACCTTGATTATAATAATGGTGACTTATTTCTGCCTAATTTGTAATATAGTAAAAACTTTTTTCTTAAAATTAATTTTAGAATAACTATTTGTTCAGATTAGTCGTCTTGTAGATCAAAACTTTCTTGAAACATATTCCTAACCGATTCTATTACCAGTGTTTAATTTTTTTCTCCAATAACGCACTGAAGCAACATAATTTCTTTCAATTACGTTTTAACTATACACCTCTATTGATTTTAAAACTCCATCTCCCAACAGTATGATTATATTCATGTGTATTTCTAACGAGATATCCTCATTAAGAATATCTCTACAGCATTTCTCCACTCTCCTAAACAGGCTGGCAAAAAATTAATAAATTCATATCCATCTCTTTTCAAAAGTAAATATAAAGGCATTCTTTCTAAAAAGCAAGCATCACTCGGGTGGTAAGACAATTCTTTAAATCAAGTTTGCAAACTTGAGATAAGTCATAATATCTACCAAAAGCTATGTGGGACTAGTTCGAGCCTGCATAGGCCGAACCGAGCGGTAATTATTTCTACTTCTAAAGAATTGCTCACCAATGTATAGTAGTTTGATTGTCTTGCAAATGCTTTGAAATATTTGTTTCAATGAGAAACAAGTTCATATACTACGTCCATGTAACACTTGTACTTCGTTTCACACAACTTGTACTACGCAAGATTGGAGTTGCGAACCTAGTAACAAATTAGTTCAGTTGTGACCAGAAGGATAAACCAAAAACAGCATAAACAGAAAGTATAATCACATGCACATTCGTTTCGAGCTTACTGGCGACTCATCAGTAGGAGCCGGTATTACGCCCTTTAACCACTATATATTTTGGTGAGGAATGTGTACCGTCCTATTATCCCACATTCCTCACCCAAATATATAGTGGTTAAAGGGCGTAATACCGGCTCCTACTGATGAGTCGCCAGTAAGCACGAAACGAATGTGCATGAGATTATACTTTCCGTTCATGCTGCCTTTGGTTTATACTTCTGGTCACAACTGAACTAATTTGTTACTAGGTTCGCAAAACCTAATACATACTTACATTGAATTGAATGATGTCATGCTTACCGTGAAATGTGATAACTGATATCGATCAATGCCAAAGTGTATGGATTTACTGGAGTAACAGGTTTTCAGAAATAGTTGTTACTGTCAATTTCAGTGAACTATAGCATACACTGATATCCATCATGTTGGTACCATGTTCCGACTCGGAAACTATAATGATAGTACCTTGCACCTTTTCGGTACAATAATGTTGGTATCGGTTACTAACAGAATAGCCATAGTGTTAGTATCCTTTACAGATTAGGTATATATATTATATAGTGTGAGTTAGCATTGAAGTCGCATTGTCGTTGACTTTAGATTATGTTATCTTCACTATTACAGGTTTACACATTCGTATAGGAGATTGTACCGTCCTATTATTCCACATTCCTCACCCAAATATATAGTGGGTAAAGGGCGTAATACTGGCTCCTACCGATGAGTTGCGAAACGAATGTGCATGAGATTTTACTTTGAGTTCACGCTATCCTTGGTTTATCATTCTTGTCACAACTGAACTAATTTGTCACCAGGTTCGCAACACCTAATACAAACTTGCATATATACATTAGTTCTCCTCAACAAAAAGTATTTAACTTGTACTACGTTTTTAGTTCAACTAAATTTGCAAACTTGAAACTATTATAATCATGTCAACTGTGAAATTTTAGATTAATTTTTTTCAGATGCAAAAGAATGTCACTAGAAAACCAAGTAAACATTGTTTATCTGCCGATTGCTTCTTTTCATAAAATTATTACCATAATTAAATTGCTTATGAAGAAATATTAGCAAATCACGATTTGTTTTGTAGGTACGTAGTCAATGAACGGTTATAAAACCTAACTATCCATGTCAATGCATATAGAAGTGCATGAGTTGATTTGAAGGATATTTTCTCATATATATTTTTTATTGCGGTATAAATGAACTTAGTAGATGCAAGAAAAAGTAGTTTAGCAATTCAGTCGCTGTCGTTTCCAGAATTACAGCGACCGGAATGGGTAACCGGGTGAATCTGGTTTATTCATTAAATTCATTCACTCTATTAAAGCAGCGTATTACATGCAATTTCAGATGAATAGAAATTTAATTTTTTGATACGCCTTTCTTTTTGGTGTTGCTTTCATCCTAATTCAATCCAGTCATGTGCAAATAGTCACTATAAGTCCGAAAACATGCCTCATACAAGTGATATTTAATTAAAATATGTATATAAGATGTGACTATAAAAATATTGTCGGTAATTCATCAACTAGGCCGGTTTCGTCTTTATTAGACACTCATAAAGTTGTTACATGAATGTCCGTGACCGCGATTTAAACCAGGACGCAATTGGTTTAAGTTATAACTATTCAGTGGAACTAAAGCCTCGCCCTATATGCAATATAATGTTATATACCATCTTGTGTATTTGGATCATTTTCGTTTTTGCTTCCGACCGAAAGTTCCAACTGGCCATCCATGATCAGCCACAATATGGCAGATAGCATATGAAATAAGATCTTATTAAATTGATTAAGGTATTGGGCCTTGTACATATCGCAGTTCTGAAAACAGGTCGACAAAGCCAACTGAACAATAGTTTAATAATTCTATGATTTCATTGGTATAGCCTACAAAGCACGCTGATAATTCTTTATCTTTTAAAAGAGCAAGATGACGTCCCATCTATACACGCGATGAACTGGACTGGATGTTAATGGTTGTTTCGGTAAAATAGCTAGTTGTAAGGCTTAAGGTGCAACCATGATTTACAAACGTGTCAACAACAATAATTGCCTATTAAGGTAGCGAGCTTTTCTTTCTTGGATTTGAGATTTATTCATAACACTGTACAACCTTCAATGACTTTACCTGATTTTCGGATTGCGTACCGAAATGTTTGAATCCACTGTCATCATGATTTTTCCATATATTTCGATATCCATGTACGGATATCTTTTTCAATGGGACGTACATCACACACTTAGTTGACAATCAGTATGTCAAGTGGAAATATTAGTTTAAACTGCCCCATTTATACTTGTTGTTAGATCTCTTAAGCATAACTTGTTTTGTTTTTTTTACATTTTAAATGCTTGGAAAGTGTATATCAATTAAATACTGTTTGTTGCGAAAGAACTAATATATATGCAAGTATGTATTAGGTTTTGCGAACCTAGTAACAAATTAGTTCAGTTGTGACCAGAAGGATAAACCAAAGGCAGCATGAACGGAAAGTATAATCTCATGCACATTCGTTTCGTGCTTACTGGCGACTCATCAGTAGGAGCCGGTATTACGCCCTTTAACCACTATATATTTGGTAGAAGAATGTGGAATAATAGTACGGTACAATCTCCCATACCGTCCTATTATTCCACATTCTTCTACCAAATATATAGTGGTTAAAGGGCGTAATACCGGCTCCTACTGATGAGTCGCCAGTAAGCACGAAACGAATGTGCATGAGATTATACTTTCCGTTCATGCTGACTTTGGTTTATCCAAGTGTATGTCAAATTGGTTTGTGTATTTGTCTGCATGTATACATTCTTCGCAATGAGATTACAGTGATTTAATGACAATTACTGACAACTCACTAGATAAGCGTACGTCATGCCTGTGTGTATGTGTTCTCGTTTGTTTTGGATTGAGGAGTAATCAATTAATGCACGTGTACACTCATCCAAGTGAAATTACAGCGATTTGGCAACATCTGACTATTCACTGGATAGGCGTGTTTGTGTGTATGTGCGTGAGCGTTTACTTAAAACTGAGAGCTAATCTGTTACATGTAATTACAGGCACGTGTAACGGTCATACAAGTAAAACTAAAATGATAACTGTCATTTCCTAACTGCAAACGTCAGACCTATTTTTCACGTATTTTCCTAAATGAAGTAATTAAGAGTGGCAGACATATACACAAACCACCCGCGCAACCAATGTTCGTTTAATAATATACACAAACCAATTTGACATACACTTTCCTAGCATTTTAAGTTTTAAAAAAAACAAGTTATGCTTAAGAGATCTAACAACAAGTATAAATAGGGCAGTTTAAACTAATATTTCCACTTGACATGCTGATTGTCAACTTAGTGTGTGATGTGCGTCTCATTGAAAAAAATATCCGTATATGGATATCGAAATATATGGAAAAATCATGATGACATTGGATTCAAACATTTCGGTACGCAATCAGAAAATCAGGTAAATTATCTATTTCCTGTCGCGCAACATGTTTTTTTAACCTTCAGTGACGTTTTGCTTTGCATATATATATATATATATATATATATATATATATATATATATATATATATATATATATATATGCAAAAGAAAAAGAAATTTTATCAGACACATGAACCCTTCTTTTCTCATATACTTCGCAAGTATCTACAAATGAACATGGCCTTATATATAAATTGAAATGCCAAACAGAATTTGTTAGATAAGGTAACAAACAATCAATTTTGTGCATCACCTACAATTCAAACGCAAAGCTCGAACATGCTTCTACTGCAGGCATAAATCCGGCAATAGTTAGTTTATCCATAAAGCTTCATATATATATATATATATATATATATATATATATATATATATATATATATATATATACCTCATAACCTTGATGTGATTACACGCAAGAAGGCTAAATAGGCATCTCTTGGTAAAAAGCGTTTCTGGGATTCGAATTACATCAGAGAAAGCAACGATTTTAAAAATGGAATAAGTATGTACTGCATGGAAATTGCGCAGCTGACATTTACAGTCAAGTACAATGTATGCGTGACTACTAGAGGTGAGAGCCGCATATCTAATTTTGCTTTCCATATATATGCAATGCGGTTTTATCCTCGATAGTCAGTTTGCCGTCGTACTCTGACGGTGATCATGGAAGATCGAAACGCGTCAGTGCGTTGTAACTGGCGGTAGTTTTGTTATGTTGTTCGACGACTGCTTAAATACTATGGGATTGGTGTTTACATCAAGCGCGCAAACTTGATTTAAACCATTTTTACCACGACCCAGGCAATCAATTTTTGTTTAAGTATGTAATAGTTATCTGCCATCACGAATATATACCTAGAATACAGCCAATCTAATTGGACTCATACGGTACTAGTTTCCCTTCTTTAATACCACAATTTAATTAGTATTGGAAAGCCTGATAGTTGTAGCAGGGGCATCCCGATGGTATGCCACATTGTGTTACGGTCAATTACTAATCACTGTTATCAACATTGTGCCAAATGACACTATCTATGTAACAGTCATAGTTCCCAAACAGTAGAATCATGACATTATGTACGAATGAGAATGTGTACTAATTAAGAAGCTATCGAAATAGCTATGATAAGAGGCTTGTTGTAGCTGCCTTACGCTCAGAAAAGTTGAATAGCGACAACCAATAAATTTGCATTTTCCCCAGTCATCCGAACATATGGCTAATGCGTCTGCACAATTGGCTAAGTTGTTACGAGTTGGACTTTATTCTAATTCTTCCCAATTTATTGGTTATTTACACAATAAAATACATTAGACACCATAAAAAAATATTCATAGAACAAACGCGAGATTTGTCAGCTATCCAATTTATAGATTTTTTCCTTCACAAACTATTGAAAAAATATAACGCATACGCACAAAACTAGATATTTATAAATATGTTTGTGGGTTTGGTGATGTGTGTATGGTCTGTGCTTAAAATAAACAATATATATATATATATATATATATATATATATATATATATATTAATACGGAGTGTATCCCCGAATGTAACTAGTGTGACAGGATGTGGCAAGCTGAAACTCAATAAAGTACGCATAGAAGAAACACTTGCGGTGAAACGGTAAACTCATTAAGAAACAGAACTCTAACGAGGACAGAGGTAAATGCCGTACAAAAGACGACAGGCGAGACACGTTATAGGAAAAGACATCAGTTAAAATAACGATATTCGTAAATAAATTGTATGGTTTGTAGATAAATAGATAAAGTAACCAATATAAGGGAAAAGAGAAGAATAATGTAGTCTACATATATATATATATATATATATATATATATATATATATATATATAAAACATTATTTCTTTTCTCTAATATTCGTTACTATATCTATTTATCTTAAAATCATATATATTAAGAGAGGGCGAAACGTCCTTGTTCGCAGTAATATTGTAAAGACCAATCTAATATAAATAATTTGACATGTATTGAATTTTTAGTAGCATATTATAATCTTTACACAAGATGTGGGCAAATATTGCAATGTAAGCTTATTCCTGGCGCGGATATAAAACAAACGCCACGCATCTTCACATAAATTAAGATTGTGAGCTTAATATAAGCACCAATCCCGTTATATATGCATTTATCAGGATAAACCTATTATTGTAAAATATAGAAAAGTATTCGCCCAGTGTTGCTTAGAAGTAAAATATTTTGCTAAACTAGATTAATGAAAAGAACTTGATCTGACTAATTGCGATATTCGAAACGCAGATCAGGTAAATTCATTCAGTAGACGGGTTTTGTCCTAGTTGGCAACTCTTCAAGTACTGCCCAGAATTTTGCCGCGGACGGAGCACGACTGCCTCGGAGTCAATGATTATATCCACTTCACTATCCTGCCACGGAAAAATTCTGAACGATATTTAGTGAATTCAAATAAGGACGAAGCCGGTCTATTGGAAGATTTACATTTTTGATTTAAATAACTCCTATCACAACCCATGCATTCAATGACCATTTAATTATATAAACGTTATGAATCTTCTAGAACCACTTCTAAACAAATCTACTGGAGGATAACTTCTGCATCATTACTACATCAACATGAAGTTCATTCTGGCGTGTGAGCTATAAATGAGCGCTATGTGGCCTATTTCAACATCTGACATCGAGTAATATTTGTATCTGGTATGTTATTAACAGGAGTTTAGCCGAGGATGCCTACACCCAGGCGAAAACAAAACGCTCAAGTCAAATGCTCCTGATCAATCTTAGGCGGCACACCATATAATTGACTAAATTCTATATCTAAATGACAAACAACTTGACGTTAAGGACGAATAAGGAAACTGGCATCAGATAAAAGCCTCAAAGAAAAAAAATCACGCTTAACTTTACGAAACATTGCAGTGCATTCTGCAAGAAAGATATTTTTAAACTGAGTGCATCGCTTGTCTAAAAATTTTCAAATTAAGAATTTCTTTCCTTATTTGAAGTGTAACATCATGGTATGAAGTAATTTATGGCATCTCCACTGATTCGTGGCTATTGTTGTACATCACGAAAACACATATCTGTACATATATAAGATCTAGAGAGAGTGTGTGTGCACGTCTGTAAGTGAGACAGGTAAATATAGAGAGAAGGAGAATTTTAGTTATTCTTCACGTGAATGCGAGAATAAATTGAGTCAAAACACACAATTAAGCATATTATTATACACTTTTAAGTATCCAAACCCTCAATTTATTCTTCGTCAACCCTCGAAACGATTGTCCTGCATTTGCTTTTAAATTAAGAAAAGAAAAAACAATTAGCAACATCTCAATTCTGTGCACAATAAACTTACCGCTCGATTTGAGCGAAAGTCGGCAAAACAATAAACTATGCCGTACGGCATTGTCAGAATATTTGCTAAGCTTTTTCAAATGTAAACCGACAAATCGGGGCCAAGCGTCTATTGTAAATATTTTTTTTAAACAGCACCAAATAGTCGAAACACACGGCGAGGTTTAGAACTGTAGCAGAAATAAATAAAAGAACTTTAAAAAGCCAACTTCGAATTAGCATAACAACAGGACAATTGTGACCTAAAATGAATTATTGAACAATTACATCCAAGACGATTTTTTAAGAACCCTTGACAGGATCTTGAAACGTCACTGCCGAAAGGAAGAATGATGTTTCTTACCTATATACAGGGTATGTTTTTGCCTAAGCAAACATTGAAAGTGCAATCAATTATAAAACTTTTCTACTACAATTCATTAAATCAAGTTTGTGAGCTTGATCCAAACATCAATCGCATTGTATCTAATGAGTCGCACAACATTACAGGTTACTTACAATCACACGCTCGGTGTTTCGACCTTGAATGATCATCATTAGTATGACGGAAAACTGGCTAACAACGATCAAGCCGAAATGCATCTATCAGGCATTATTTGCTACAAGTTTGCAACCTTGGACAAATCATCAAACAAATTAAAAGCCATTGTGTATTATGTGTTGCTCAACCAGTAACACATCATGAATTCATCAGTTTATAACCAAATCATACACGAGCTTCTTCTTATTTAGATGAGGATTATGGATGTTACAAATAACAGATTGTGCTGTGCGTCACGGTTTTTCACTTATATAATTGGTCAACGACGGGATTTTGTGTTAATACAAGTAGGTTGAAATGAATTTAATTAAGGAATACTACAAACAGCTAGGGTATTAGACATAGTGCAACTAGCGATAATTAAGGTCGTTTAGTACCCAAGTGATACGCAAAATTCTGTGTACCTGCTATTAATTAGAAAGAGTCCGTATTAGACACCTAACCCTATTAATAATTAGCCAAGAAGTCTGGACCAAATGAATGAATTATCTCCTAGATTTTTGTGTGTGTAATGATGTCCACTTGTAGCCAATAATTAGAAAAATCGATATATGAACTTATAATGAAATGCTATGCATGTGTGTCGTGGCGCAGGACGTAAATCATGCGGATGGAAATCAAATGGTCATGAGTTAGCTTCAATAGCACTGGATATTACTACGGTCGTGCCTAATAAAATATCAAATTCAGTATAAAAAGCCAGTATCACCTTTATTTAAATCAAGGTTGCGAGCTTCATGTAAACAAAAACTCCATTAGATATAAACTTGCCACTACAAACTAAGCTTTACATAATGTGGAAAAGGAAATTATCTAGTGGATCAGTTTCCTTCATATTGGGGATACTTCAAGTACTGTTCAGAATTTTGCCACTGATTGAGCTCAAACAGATGTGCATTTTCTTCGGAGTCTTTGACTTTATCCTTTGCAATACCTTGCCGTACACTACACACAATGTTTAGTTTCAGAAAAACTCAGGTGGAGCCCATGCGGCATCTCTTCCTACTTCAATTTCCCACTAGCCACCTCTAATCTGCTATTATAGAAAAGACATCACTTGATCTTGGGACTTGGTATTGAATTGAGTACTTATACAATTTTAAAAAAATCATTACCATCTGTGCTTCATGCTTATTATAGAACGAGACGAAGTGTTATATCTACAGGATATAATAATCGATATTCTACATTTAAATACTGTTTGATGCGAAGAGCTAATATATATACAAGTATGTATTAGGTGTTGCGAACCTAGTAATAAATTAGTTCAGTTGTGACCAGAAGGATAAACCAAAGGCAGCATGAACGGAAAGTATAATCTCATGCACATTCGTGGATAAAGGACGTAATACCGGCTCCTACAGATGAGTCGCCAGTAAGCACGAAACGAATGTGCATGAGATTATACATTCCGTTCATGCTGCCTTTGGTTTATCCCTCTGGTCACAACTGAACTAATTTGTTACTAGGTTCGCAAAACCTAATACATACTTGCATATATATTAGTTCTTCGCAACAAACAGTATTTAACTGTAATATATTGAATTGAATGATGTCATGCTTACTGCGAAATGTGATAACTGATATCGATGAAGGCCAGAGTGTATGGTTTAACTGGAGTAACAGGTGTTCGGAAATTGTTGTAATACTCAATTTGGGTGAACTTTAGCATAAATTGATATCCATCAGGTTGGTATCATGTACCGACTCGGAAACCATAGTGTTAGTACCATGTATCTTTTCGGTACAATAATGTTGGTATCGGTTACTAACACAATAGCCATAGTGTTAGTATCCTTTACAGACTCGGTATATATATTATATAGTGTGAGTTAGCGTTGAAGTCACATTGTCGTTGACTTTAGATGATGTTAGCTTCACTATTGCAGGTTTACACATTCGTCTAGGAGATTGTACCGTCCTATTATTCCACATTCTTTGACCAAATATATAGTGGTTAAAGGGCGTAATACCGGCTCCTACTGATGAGTCGCCAGTAAGCACGAACCGAATGTGCATGAGATTATACTTTCCGTTCATGCTGTCTTTGGTTTATCCTTCTGGTCATAACTGAATCCATTGGACCAACGTTATCACCTTAGCAATCTTTAATGATCTAATAAGTTATATCTGGTAGGGCAGGACTTCTGGTCAAGCCTTATTTGACAAAAACTATAATTGGTTTGGGGGTTGTTGCTGGATCGCATTTAAAGCGGTTGAAATGCCTCAAGAACATTTGTCAATCACATTCAATTCTCGTTCATAAGAACTGGCCTAAAACCTGACTATATATGCACAAAAAAGTCTACGGCTCAGCGCGAGCTTAGCTACTTCCGATCCATCTGAGCTGTTGATAAAACTTGCTGTCGTTTTTATGACAGTTCTTAATTCATTCAAATTTTCTTATGTGTGTAAAGTGAAAGTAACTCTTGATAACGAGTAGGGGAAAAAAGCGCAATATATGAAGTATGGGCTGAAAACGAATTGAGGCATAAAACAAGGCAATGCATGAAAGTAAAACTAAATTTTAGTCAAATCAAGTAGAAAACTCCGCCTCTAAACAATTTCTAACTAGACAACAGAACAGACTAAACTATGGCTACAATACTTGAAATACGTATGCATTTATGTATGAGCCTGGGTATTTAGGTTTTCGTGTGTTAAAGTATGTCCATTTTGTTCGTATGTCCGGAGTATGTAAGCATTTGTTAACGAGTGTATTTGCTAAAATGCATAAAACTTATACATTCGTCAGTAAGGACAACTCAACTGTCCTTGTAACAAAGTCAGATATTGGCTGTACTTTAGTGAGAGGCTTGAATACGATATAGACTCTTACTTGCATGCACTTCATTGTATGTGTGCAT